>CAJGYO010000465.1:0-100612 GCA_904845875.1 Miscanthus lutarioriparius | reverse complement strand
GTGTCCACCACCATCAAGGTAATAATCACTTTGTGTGCCGATGATCCTTATGCTAAGATTAAGTTCACAATACCATCTTTTTTGGGTCATTACGATGCCGAGGGATATCTTGATTGGGAGATGACAGTAGAACAAAAGTTTAGTGCCCACCTTGTGCCTGAGCATCATAGAGTTCGTCAAGCTACTAGTGAGTTTAAGGATTTTGCCATTATTTGGTGGATTGGGCTAGCTGCACAGGATTCTTTGCCGGGGTTCGAAAATTTTATTTTGGTCAAAAAGTGGTCAAAAGATCCTCTTTTCGTGGTCACAAGGTTTTTGTCGATTTTGAGCAAGTTTTCTGAAAATTCCACAGGACACGTCTTTCACCTTTTTAAGCTCATATTTTCTGTGGTTACTTCTTTTGTGCTCCTAAGTAAAGGGAAAATAAAAAAATAAAATAAAAAGTCAAAATTTTCCAAAAAAACAACGACAGCCCAAAAAATTGAAAAAAGAGGAACAATATTTAGAGTAGCACATAGAGAAGACCAAAGTGAGCTATGTTAGTGTGTGCTGTCTGGTTCCTTGTTTGTGTTGCTGTTTCCATCTACCATACTTGTTTCCACACACCAGTCACCTTGCTATCCACCATACTTTTGTCACACCCCTGGTACTTGGAACATTTTAGAACAGCAACAAGAACAAGTACTTTGGACTATAATTCAGCTTTACTTTCTGTCACTGACTTGTGTGCCAGATATACATATTACTCTTTGTTTGCCTTCCAAGCTCCACAAATTCTTCAGATCAGTACAGAAAAAGGGCTTTGCAATCTCGGTACCACTTCCTCACAGGTTCACGAACCAGCCACCGGTTGTACCGCCCACTGCTTGTGTTGGTAAGAACTTTGTAAGAGCTTGGTAAGACGCTTCCACTTGCTGTGAAAAGTGACACCACTGCAACCACGTATTCATTTGGTAGGGATAGCTTTCACCATTTGTTCCTATTTTTGTGTTTCCAATGGCAGGAGGTGAACAGACTGGAGACAACTATCCTAAGGGTTTCAATGAGTATGTTAGCCAAGAGCAACTCCAAGCTATTGTAGAGGATGCCCAAAAACAGATGAACGAGGCCGTTAGGAAGGCCGTCACTGACGCACTCATTCAACTCAACATTGGCAACAGCATGGAGAGATTGGACAAATGAATTTCCACGCTAACTGACAAGGTTACAGAGTTGGAAACCTTGGTGGCGGTCAACAACAATGACGTCTCTGGCAGCAACACTAATGGTCTCTTACCAGAAGACACGGTGCATGATGCTGTTGGGAACTTAGATCGAGTAGCCTTCCGACAAGCAAGATTACGACGATGTCTTCGCCGCAACATGACAGGTATGGGTGGTGTCCACCACCATCAAGGTAATAATCACCGTGTACCCGATGATCCTTATGCTAAGATTAAGTTCACAATACCATCTTTTTTGGGTCATTACGATGCCGAGGGATATCTTGATTGGGAGATGACAGTAGAACAAAAGTTTAGTGCCCACCTTGTGCCTGAGCATCATAGAGTTCGTCAAGCTACTAGTGAGTTTAAGGATTTTGCCATTATTTGGTGGAATGGGCTAGCTACACAGGATGCTTTGCCAGGGTTCGAAAATTTTATTTTGGTCAAAAAGTGGTCACAAGATCCTCTTTTCGTGGTCACAAGGTTTTTGTCGATTTTGAGCAAGTTTTCTGAAAATTCCACAGGCCACGTCTTTCACCTTTTTAAGCTCATATTTTCTGTGGTTACTTCTTTTGTGCTCCTAAGTAAAGGGAAAATAAAAAAAATAAAATAAAAAGTCAAAATTTCCCAAAAAAACAACGACAGCCCAAAAAATAGAAAAAAGAGGGGCAAAAGAGGAACAATATTTTAGAGGAGCACATAGAGAAGACCAAAGTGAGCCGTGTTAGCGTGTGCTGTCTGGTTCCTTGTTTGTGTTGCTGTTTCCATCTACCATACTTGTTTCCACACACCTGTCACCTTGCTATCCACCATACTTTTGTCACACCCCTGGTACTTGGAACATTTTAGACCAGCAACGAGAACAAGTACTTTGGACTATAATTCAGCATTACTTTCTATCACTGACTTGTGTGCCAGATATACATATTACTCTTTGTTTGCCTTCCAAGCTCCACAAATTCTTCAGATCAGTACAGAAAAAGGGCTTTGCAATCTCGGTACCACTGCCTCACAGGTTCACGAACCAGCCGCCGGTTGTACCGCCCACTGCTTGTGTTGGTAAGAACTTTGTAAGAGCTTGGTAAGACGCTTCCACTTGCTCTGAAAAGTGACACCACTGCAACCACGTAGTCATTTGGTATTGATAACTTTCACCGTTTGTTCCTATTTTTGTGTTTACAATGGCAGGAGGTGACCAGACTGGAGACAACAATCCTAAGGGTTTCAACGAGTGTGTCAGCCAAGAGCAACTCCAAGCTATTGTAGAGGATGCCCAAAAATGGATGAATGAGGCCGTTAGGAAGGCCGTCACTGACGCACTCATTCAACTCAACATTGGCAACAACATGGAGGGATTGGACAAATGAATTTCCACGCTAACTGACAAGGTTACTGAGTTGGAAACCTTGGTGGCGGTCAACAACAATGAAGTCTCTGGCAGCAACACTGATGGTCTCTTGCCAGAAGACACGGTGCATGATGCTGTTGGGAACTTAGATCGAGCAGCCTTCCGACAAGCAAGATTACGACGACGTCTTCGCCGCAACACGACGGGTATGGGTGGTGTCCACCACCATCAAGGTAATAATCACCGTGTACCCGATGATCCTAATGCTAAGATTAAGTTTACAATACCATCTTTTTTGGGTCATTACGATGCCGAGGGATGTCTTGATTGGGAGATGATAGTAGAACAAAAGTTTAGTGCCCACCTTGTGCCTGAGCATCATAGAGTTCGTCAAGCTACTAGTGAGTTTAAGGATTTTGCAATTATTTGGAGGAATGGGCCAGCTGCACAGGATGCTTTGCCGGGGTTCAAAAATTTTATTTTGGTCAAAAAGTGGTCACAGGATCCTCTTTTCATGGTCACAAGGTTTTTGTCGATTTTGAGCAAGTTTTCTGAAAATTCCACAGGCCACGTCTTTCACCTTTTTAAGGTCATATTTTCTGTGATTACTTCTTTTGTGCTCCTAAGTAAAGGGAAAATATAAAAAAAATAAAAAGTCAAAATTTTCCCAAAAAAACAACGACAGCCCAAAAAATAGAAAAAAGGGGCAAAAGAGGAACAATATTTAGAGGAGCACTTAGAGAAGACCAAAGTGAGCCGTGTTAGCGTGTGCTGTCTGGTTCCTTGTTTGTGTTGCTGTTTCCATCTACCATACTTGTTTCCACACACCAGTCACCTTGCTATCCACCATACTTTTGTCACACCCCTAGTAGTTGGAACATTTTAGACCAGCAACGAGAACAAGTACTTTGGACTATAATTCGGCATTACTTTCTGTCACTGAGTTGTGTGCCAGATATACATATTACTCTTTGTTTGCCTTCCAAGCTCCACAAATTCTTTAGATCAGTACAGAAAAAGGGCTTTGCAATCTCGGTACCACTGCGTCACAGGTTCACGAACCAGCCACCGGTTGTACCGCTCACTGCTTGTGTTGGTAAGAACTTTGTAAGAGCTTGGTAAGACGCTTCCACTTGCTGTGAAAAGTGACACCACTACAACCACGTAGTCATTTGGTAGGGATAACTTTCACCGTTTGTTCCTGTTTTTGTGTTTACAATGGTAGGAGGTGAACAGACTAGAGACAACAATCCTAAGGGTCTCAACGAGTGTGTCAGCCAAGAGCAACTCCAAGCTATTGCAGAGGATGCCCAAAAATGGATGAATGAGGCCGTCAGGAAGGCCGTCACTGACGCACTCATTCAACTCAACATTGGCAACAGCATGGAGGGATTGGACAAATGAATTTCCACGCTAACTGACAAGGTTACTGAGTTGGAAACCTTGGTGGCGGTCAACAACAATGACGTCTCTGGCAGCAACACTGATGGTCTCTTGCCAGAAGACACGGTGCATGATGCTGTTGGGAACTTAGATCGAGCAGCCTTCTGACAAGCAAGATTACGACGATGTCTTCGCGCGCAACATGACAGGTATGGGTGGTGTCTCCTTCCCCCGAGAAGTATCAGTAGGAGAGGTCGCCTGAACTCCCACCTCCCGGGTGCTCTCCTACGATGGCGGCAGGCCTTGGTCCAGGGGCGGCACCAAAGGATGCCCCACCTCCATCTCAGAATCCCGGGCCGCCGCACTTGTCTCGACCATTTCGGCCTTGGAAGTCCCAGGGGCCTTAGATTTGCTCCCGGCCTCGGCGACTGGGGGCACCCCGGCCCCATCGAACTCATGGGCCTCGACAACTCGCGGCGTAGGCCCTTCCTCCTCTGTCTGCTCCGTAACCGCCCTGGGAGCCTCTTCCAGAACGACCAACCTCTTCAGGTCGGCCCCGGTCGGCGCCGCATCAGGCTGCACGGCGGTCTGTGCCTCTGCCACCTGGTGAGCAGGGGGACCGGCGCTCACTTTGAGTGCCTTACACAGTGCCAAGGCTGGCACCTCCACCCGACGCTTCCGACTGAAGGCAGAACACCCACTTGGTCAGCTTATGACCATAAAGCAAGTAGGGGACAATGCGAACTCACCTCGAGCGGGGTTGTAGCCGTTTCGGCACCGCAACTCTCCTCTACAACGGCGGTGGCGGCGGCAGAGACACGGCCCCAGTATCCGCTGGCGCCAGCCAACCCTCGTCGGACTCTGACACCCCGTCAGCCCTCTGCGGGGGCAGTTGCGTCACCTCCACCACCGCCTGCTCCACCACTACTGTCGAGCCCAATGGGCCAACGGCATGCTTCCCCAGTGCCCATAGCTCGGGCGTATCAGCCTCGGACGGGGGGTAAGCGATCGCCGACCCTGGGGCGCCACCTCCTCCTCCCCCTGGAAGCGCCAGGCTGCTCGCCGACGCCCCAGGCACTGTCTCCCCGACATCAGGGAGATGGTCCAGGGGACCTCGCCCCCCCTCGATCCTACCGTCTTCATCCGAAGAGTCCTCTGATGGCGACGGCGATGGAGAAAACTCCATCGGGAGACCATCCTGCTTTTGACGCCAGCGACGTTTCTCTAGAGCTTCGCGCTCGAGTATCTTCTTGTCACGCTTTGCTGCCCTGGCGTCCTTCTTCTTCTTCTGTGCCTCGGCATGTGCTCGGTTCGCCGCCCGCCGCCTTGCATCCTCGGGAACGGGTGGCGGGGAGGCTCGCACGTCTCTCATCCCCTGCGGGAACAACAAGCGTGAGTAAGCAAATGGAAAAACGATGAGGAACGAGGAGGCCTTGGGGGCTGCAGCGGCGCATGACTTACTAGGGAGAGATACCCCTGCAACGGGCGCATAACAATGTGGGTCAGGCCACCGCTCTTCATCTTCCCATCCACCGCCTCCCTCACCCGACGTAGAACCGCATCATCGGAGAGGGTGGCGGTAGACATCCGGGTGCCCTCGATTGGCTTACCCGGTCTCATTTTGAATAGGTGCCGCTGCCGAGCCATCAGCGGCAGCACCCTCCGATGGTGGAAGGCTGCCATGACCACGGCTACCGTAAGGCAGCGGTTTTGCAGCTTCTCTAGCCCGTCCAGGAGCGGCTGTAGCCTGGGCTGCTCCTCCCTCGGGACGCCATACCTCCACTTCTCCGGATAGTCCTCCATGATCCGTCTAGAGTAGGGGGGAAGTCCGCCGTCGTCGTTGTGGAGGTAGAACCAGCTGGTGTACCAGCGGCGATTGGATGACGCAAGCTGGGCCGGGATGTAGAGGTGCTACTGGGTCTTGGCGCTTTGGAAGTCTGATTCTTGGCCCTCACCATCTTCCTCGTACCCACCGTACCCACCGGCTTGGTGGTATGCCACCTTTCGGAAGAGGTGGAGCCACGGCTCCCAATGAGGGGCAATCCCGAGATACCCCTCGCAGACGCGGCGAAACTAGCCACTGCGTGATGGAGTTGGGGTTGAAGTTGTGTAGCTCTACCCGTAATGTCAGGGAGCGCCCACATGAATCGATCCACCGGCACGCCGAGAGACCACGCTCGTGGAAAGAGACGAAGCTCACGGCGTACCCGGCGGGTGGCCTCGACTCGGCTCGCCCGAACGGAGCGATCCATTCTGGCCTATTGGGGTCAATGATCGAGCGGAGAAGGCCATCATCGACGAGAGAGCGCAGCATCTCCATGGACACATCGGATGGATCCCAAGGGTCCGCTCGATGACAACAATGTCGCCCGACCATGAGTGCGGTGGAAGGCTCGACTACAGGTGGTGAGTCTCCTCCCTCTCTCTCTCCCTCTCTCTCTCTCTCTTCTCCTTCTTCTCCCGGCACTCTCTTCTTGGCAGCGGACGGGCAGCGGAGAGTAAGGAGAGGGGGCGAGCCCGTTAGATGGCGCAAGGTAAGGGCCAAGCGGACAAGCGATGAAAATCGGGAAGTTTTCCTCGAGTTCGAACCACGATTAATCGAGATCTGATTCTACCGCCCGCAGCGCCCACCTTTTCCTCATTAATCGCGGGAACGATTCGTCCCATCCATCGGCGCCACGTCACGTCCGACCGATGCAGCAGCCGAGCGTCGTTCGCCCCGAAATCACCTAAAAAAGGCACGCCGGCCATTGTCGAATCAATGGAAACATCCCCCACCCTATTCCTTTCATGTGAAGGAAGGCGGCGCCGAGCCCGTTCACGGTCTAGGGGTTCGTGGTTTGGGCCCCTAAGGGTTTCGACGGCCGCCCGGATATAGCGAGTCGGGGACAACTATGGGCGAGCACATGTACATGGTGAGACCAAGCAAAGCATAACGCTTGGGGCGCCCTAAGTCATGTTCGAGACCAGCGAGGGAGTTCTCCGAATGGGATCCCACCGTGAGGAGGCGCCGAGCCCCCGGGGCCAATCGAGCAGCCACAGGACCCAATAGAGAAGCCCTCTAGTACCTTTCAAGTGCGTCTTTGGACCGCTAGCCGACCCTTATCGAATGGGGCACGGGCCTCCACTCGGACTTACCCGATAGCAGCCCACGAGAAGTGTCGCCGCCCGCGCCCACCGAGGGTAGCCTGGCATATTCCACCCCTCCTTCCGAGCAAAAAGGATGCGCGAGGGTCGCATAAAAAGCCAGGGGAACTCCTGACCGCCCTCTCGCTCCATGCGGAGGCTCGGGGCTCTCCACCGCAAACCTTGCCGATACCAGTGACCTAGGCTGCGCCCTCGAGGGGGTTTCAGCAAACAAACCCCTCCTTCCGAACGAAAAGGTTGTGCGAGGGTCGTATAAAAACCCAGGGGAAGTCCTGATGGCCCTCTTGCTCTGGGCAGAGGCTATGGAGCTCTTCCTGCAAATATGCCGAGGCCCCGCGACCCAGGCTCGCTCTCGAGGGGGTCTCAGTAAACAAACCCTCACGCGTGAGAGGCGTATAAAAAGCCAGGAAAGCACCTGATGGCCCTCTCGCTCCATGCAGAGGCTAGGGGGCTCTTCCTATAGGTTTGCCGAGACCCAGCGACCCAGGTTCACACATGAATGGGCTCGGCAAACAACCCCCCCATCCGAACGAAAAGGATGCGCGAGGGCTAAACAAAAAAGTCAGGGGGACCCCTGACCGCCCTCTCGCTCTGTGCGGAGGCTCGGGGGCTCCTTCTGCACTCAAGACAAGGACAAGCGACCCAATCCCGCACTCATAGATTCAGAAAAAAGCAACAAAAAGGGCGCCAAGCCCGTTCTGAGTCGAGGGTTCAAACACCTTTGGACCACCGAGAAATTTCGGCAACCACCCTAGGACAACAGAGTTAGGGACAACTATGGGCGAGCTCGTACATGGCCATGGCACGAGCAAGCGATCGCTCGAGATGCCCTAAGTCGTGTCCGAGACCAGCGGGGAGTTCTCCGAATGGGATCCCACCGTAGGGAGGCGCCGAGGCCTCGGGGCCAATCGAATGGCCCTAGGACCCAATAGAGAAGCCCTCTAGTACCTTTCGAGTGCGTCTCTGGACCGCTAGCCAACCCTTATCGAATGGGGCACGGGCCTCCACTCGGACCTACCCGATAGCAGCTCACCGGAAGTGTCACTGCTCGCGCCCACCGAGGGTAACCTGGCATATTCCACCCCTCCTTCCGAACGAAAAGGAAGCGCGAGGGTCTTATAAAAAAAGCCAGGGGGAACCCCTGACGGACCTCCCCGTAGAGGCTAAGGGGCTCTCCCTACAGCTTTGCCGAGACCCAGCGACCCAGGTTCGCACTCAAGGGGTCTCGGCAAGCAAACCCCTCCTTCCGAATGAAAAGGTCGCGCGAGGGTCGTGCAAAAAGCCAGGGGAACTCCTGACGGCCCTCTTGCTCTGGGCAGAGGCTACGGATCCCTCCCTGCAGATATACCGAGGCCCCACAACCCAAGCTCGCCCTCGAGGGGGTCTCAGCAAACAAACCCTCACGCGTGAGAGGCGTATAAAAAGCTGGGAGAACACCTGACGGCCCTCTCGCTCCGTGTAGAGGCTAGGGGGCTCTTCCTACAAGTTTGCTGAAACCCTGCAACCCAAACTCGCATTCATGGGCCCATCAAGCATGATAAGACTCCTTGCTCAACGGAGAAAAAAGCCCCTGGAGGAGTAAACCCACTCCTCCAGGGCCTCGGGGCTACACCCACCAGAACCACCAAGTACAAAACATGATCCCAACCGGAGCTGTTGCAAACCAAGTCTCGTTAAAAACCTCAGGAGAGTGCCCGCACTCCTCTCGAGGCTCGGGGGCTACTGTCTGATACCACAAGAAGGGGTACCCTAAGCAAGATCCAAGAATATTGCTTAAGCCTTGCTAAAACCAAAGCCAAAAAACTATTGCAAGGTCTCGGCAAAATTCTCCGATTCACCTGAAGCCTTGCACCGAGGCCTCATGCAAAACAAGCCTAAAATGTCCCACCGAGGCCCTCTCGCCGAGACCCTCTCGCCGAGGCCTCACCCCGAAAGGCCTCGGACGGATCTCCAATTCTCCAATTCGCTCGAGGCTGGGCTCAGCGAACGTACTCGTAACCTCCGTCCCGACCGAACTCCTCTGGCAAAACGTCATGTCCGGATTAAATGCACCCAACCACTCTCACAAACGTCAGCCGCCGCAGTAATGCAGTCTGGCGGAACAAGCCCAGCAGGGACAAGGACCCGCCTGGCCAAGGGTTACACGCCACTATACTCACCATGCTGTGCTCCTCCGACACTTATCTTGCCTGTGCTACCTAACCCCTGCGCCAAGGACAAAGCGGCATGGAAGGTCGAGTCCATGTCCCTATAGCCTCGGAAACAGTAGGAGAGCCCAGCTGCTCGGTCTCTGCCTCGTCCGAGACACCGCGCCAAGGCCTCGGATGCGCCATTTCTTCTCCGCCTCGGTCGATGCCGGGCTCGTCCTGCATTCTCGTCGCCACTGCCTCAATTGCCCCTCTGGCGGGCCGTCCCATCCGTGTAGGTACCCCTAGTTACGCCTCGTCGACCATGATTGGCGGGGTATGGCAAAAGGGGCGATGGGATGGCGGTCAAATCACCTTTTACCATCCCCTACTAATGGTGCGAGACTACAACTCCACAGTGGACACCCATTCCGCACTATTTCACTTTGAAACCGGGTACGACATAGACCACCAAGACCCCCGCGTTGTACACAGGTCACCTCCGAGGCCTCGGCAAAGAAGGCCTTGGCATGATCAGCTCCAGCACCTGCTAGGCCTCGGTACTCCACCAGGACAAGAGTCCACCATGCATGGCATGTCACCTACAGTGGAGGCCATACTGACTAGACGTCAACAAGGACTCTTACGACTTCAATAGCCTCGGGCATGGCTGCGCGTGGCCTTGCCGGTGATCAAGTACCAATTGCCATTCCCGACACTATGCTGCTACAGGGATAGGCCACAGTACTTGGATCTTCCTTTCTCGCTAAGGCTCCATGTGTAGCTCTCTCATGTACTCCTGGCTCCCTCCTTGTGGCTATAAAAGGAAGCAGCCAGGGCTATTTCTAGGGATCAGGACCATGCCAGCCCTAACGCAAAAACACACTCACTCAATTCACGCACGCTCCCATGCTGCCTGAGAGCAACGACTCAAGCAGCCCGCACCCTCCACACCGAGACACAGGACTAGCTCCCTCTCTCGCAAAGCTTGTAACCCCCTACTACAAGCACTTCGGTGCAAGGAGTACAAGATCGATCTCCTAGACTGGACGTAGGGTGCCGATTGCCTAAACCAGTATAAACCTTGTGTCTCTTTGCATCACCATCCGGGATTAGGGGCACGCAGTTCACATTTACTGGTTGGTTGAGGACCCCCTGGTCTGAAACACCGACACCACTACAACCACGTAGTCATTTGGTAGGGATAACTTTCACCGTTTGTTCCTGTTTTTGTGTTTACAATGGCAGGAGGTGAACAGACTGGAGACAACAATCCTAAGGGTTTCAACGAGTGTGTCAGCCAAGAGCAACTCCAAGCTAGTGTAGAGGATGCCCAAAAACAGATGAACTAGGCCGTTAGGAAGGCCGTCACTGACGCACTCATTCAGCTCAACATTGGCAACAACATGGAGAGATTGAACAAACGAATTTCCACGCTAACTAACAAGGTTACTGAGTTGGAAACCTTGGTGGCGGTCAACAACAATGACGTCTCTGGCAGCAACACTGATGGTCTCTTGCCAGAAGACACGGTGCATGATGCTAATGGGAACTTAGATCGAGCAGCCTTCCGACAAGCAAGATTACGACGACGTCTTTGCCGCAACACGACAGGTATGGGTGGTGTCCTCCACCTTCAAGGTTATAATCACCGTGTACCCGATGATCCTTATGCTAAGATTAAGTTCACAATACCCTCTTTTTCGGGTCATTACGATGCCGAGGGATATCTTGATTGGGAGATGACAATAAAACAAAAGTTTAGTGCCCACCTTGTGCCTGAGCATCATAGAGTTTGTCAAGCTACTAGTGAGTTTAAGGATTTTGCCATTATTTGGTGGAATGGGCTAGCTGCACAGGATGCGTTGTCGGGGTTCAAAAATTTTATTTTGGTCAAAAAGTGGTCACAAGATCCTCTTTTCGTGGTCACAAGGTGTTTTTTCAATTTTGAGCAAGTTTTCTGAAAATTCCGCAGGCCACGTCTTTCACCTTTTTAAGCCCATATTTTCTGTGGTTACTTCTTTTATGCTCCTAAGTAAAGGAAAAATATCAAAAAAATAAAATAAAAAGGTCAAAATTTCCTAAAAAAATAACGACAGCCCAAAAAATAGAAAAAAAGAGGGGCAAAAGAGGAACAATATTTAGAGGAGCACATAGAGAAGACCAAAGTGAGCCGTGTTAGCGTGTGCTGTCTGGTTCCTTGTTTGTGTTGCTGTTTCCATCTACCATACTTGTTTCCACACACCTGTCACCTTGCTATCCACCATACTTTTGTCACACACCTATTACTTGGAACATTTTAGACCAGCAACGAGAACAAGTACTTTTAGACTATAATTCAGCATTACTTTCTATTACTGACTTGTGTGCCAGATATACATATTACTCTTTGTTTACCTTCCAAGCTCCACAAATTCTTCAGATCAGTATAGAAAAAGGGCTTTGCAATCTCGGTACCACTGCCTCACAGGTATCACGAACCAGCCACCGATTGTACCACCCACTGCTTGTGTTGGTAAGAACTTTGTAAGAGCTTGGTAAGACGCTTCCACTTGCTGTGAAAAGTGACACCACTGCAACCACGTAGTCATTTGGTAGGGATAACTTTCACCGTTTGTTCCTGTTTTTGTGTTTACAATGGTAGGAGGTGAACAGACTGGAGACAACAATCCTAAGGGTTTCAACGAGTGTGTCAGCCAAGAGCAACTCCAAGCTATTGTAGAGGATGCCCAAAAACAGATGAACTAGGCCATTAGGAAGGCCGTCACTGACGCACCCATTCAGCTCAACATTGGCAACAACATGGAGAGATTGGACAAACGAATTTCCACGCTAACTAACAAGGTTACTGAGTTGGAAACCTTGGTGGCGGTCAACAACAATGACGTCTCTGGCAGCAACACTGATGGTCTCTTGCCAGAAGACACGATGCATGATGCTGTTGAGAACTTAGATCGAGCAGCCTTCCGACAAGCAAGATTACTGTAACGTCCCACCTCTCCGAGGCTGGGCCCGCTTACATATGGCAGCTTAACTAGGATATAGACTGCCCTCACAGACCAACACTTATCTTTTCTGCGCACTTTGTCCTCACTCCTGCTCACCCAGGAAGAACTTCCCGGTCGGTCACCCATCGCTCCAGGCCAAGCACGCTTAACCTTGGAGTTCTTAAGAGATGGGTTTCTAGAAAAGAAGTTGCAACTTGTTGGTACGAGTATCCTATTAATACTATTAAGCCCTGAGCCGGGGTGTTACATCCTCACTCCCTTAAGAGATCGACGTCCTCGTCGATCCATCCCAAGCCAGGAACGTCCCCTCTTAGCCACGTCCGTGTGTCCAGTGCCAGCGCATGTGCCATGCTGTGTGACCACGCCTAAACTAAGATACTCTCCATATACACATCCCTAGATGTATATACTTTGATATCCATAGCTACCCGATAAATATACCCGCAATTAAGTACCTTCATATATACATGTGTGTAACATGTAAATATTCCAGTAACCATAGCTAACTCTCCCCTAGACCGATAGTTGGACGGTCATGCTCTCACAACTCACACTTATCTGGGCGTAGAGGCAATTGATCCATACATTACCATTCAAGTGAACGGCATCCATACAATAGCACACCGTATGGACGACGAAAGTAAAATTTGCAAGAAGTAAACCCCCACAGATAGTACTTAGATAGCCACCTAATAGTCCTTAACTGGGCATAAAGGAGGATGTCGCTAGCATAGTTTTGTAAATAAGTTTTGATAAATTTGCCTGTAGCTAAAGTTTTAGTTAAAATAGGCTTTTTAAAACCAAAACTTTGTTTTTAAAACTATGTACATGACAGTATTATGCTTAATCTCGCTCTGATATCAGCTCTGACAGAACCGCCCAATTTATACAAGATCAAGTATGGATGTCCCCGCTTAACACGTTGACACGCGCATACTCTCACTTATATAAACCCGGTAGTCCGCCGAGTGTCACGCAGGACCTCGGTAAATCAACATCACAACCAAGATCGCGTGATTAAGCAAATACACATCACATACACAGAGTTGCAGCGGAAATAATATTACAATGAGTTCGCAATTAAAAGTATAAGTTTGGGTTTCAAAACCGATTAGTGAAAACAATATTGCTTTCGAAAGATTTCATTAATATGAGTTCCAAATACATTGCTAGCATAAGTGACATCCTCAGACAAAAGCATGCAGATGAGAAGTGAATATAGAGTCACCGAGCCCACCGGTGGTTAGCCACCATCTTCAGCAGGACAAAACCTTACCTGCAACATGGTGGGATAAACCCTGAGTACTCGAATGTACTCAGCTAGACTTACCCATCATAAACCAGAAATAAAATTGACTCCAAGGAGTATGCAAGGCTTTATAAGTGGAGGTAGCTTGACAACATTTTGCATAAAAAGCGATTAACTTAATTATACAATTATAATTATGTCATCAAGTTAATTATAACTATCCATCTCTAGATTAGCAACTATCCTGTGCCAAACATGTGGTATATCTTTTTAGAGCATACAATAGTAACCATAGCAGGTATAGTAATTCCATGTTTATCCGAACCATCACATTCCATAATCCAATTACTACGATGTTGGGACTAGCCAAGTGTCTCACTATCCGGGAGAGACGGCGATTTGAATCTATTTCAACCAGCTGGGAATTTATTCCTAACACAAACCTAGGCAGACCAGATCAACGGTCACCTTAGGTCACCTTTGGTACAACTCAGGTACACATTTCGCGGGTCCGTACCGCGCCGCACAATCTGGGACACCAGATGCCAGGACGTTCAGGCCTAGCCTGCCCTTGGGCTCAGTCTGATCGTCCCCCGGAAGGAGCGCACAACAGAACGGGTCCCGGCCTGAGTTGAATTACTCGGCTTCGTGGTCGGAATGAGTTATCCGGCCAGCTAAGTGAGAGGCATGCGTTCAATCTTGTCAGAAGCGCCAACAACGGTACGGTCCTTAATCGACACGGGCAGGGATAGATCCACACCCAAGACCTCCACGTCTTGTTGCTTCGCTATCGACATCCCGCCCGGTCTCGATTTTCCTTTACCCCATGGTTCTGTTCCACGATAGCAAATATAGCCAACCGTGCTCCGGTATCCCCCTATATCTCGCAGGTGACAGGACATCACCCGACTTCTACCAGTCTAAGCAGGGCTAAGCATATATCCGATCCTGGACCTATACCGGTTAAAGGTGTAATATCTGGACAAGGAATGTATATACATCCAGTGGTTTCATTCAACTCTTATAACCTAATGCATCAATCATAAGTACTTAAGTAATCATTTGTGAAATACTGGGAGGCTTAGAATGCTCCGGGGCTTGCCTGGGATCCGACACAAGTTAGTTCAGTTAGCTTGCACCGACCTGGTGACATCTCAGGTCCTAGCACTTGCTTAGTCCTTCCATCTTCGGGATAGATCCATCAAACGCTATCTTCGGGTTTGGCTCCACATCACATCCTTCACGTGGTTCATCTAGCGTACCTAAATGAGATGCAAGATGCATGTGTATGAATACATGGAAGTGCAATAGACAATGCATCGCATGCAGTAAGTAAGACAAGCACAAGGTTACGTTAACATGCACAAGCACTTCGCATTGCTTACTTTAAATATCACGCAATTTATCATGCCACGATAGCAAAGAAGACGACAACACCAAGCATGACACAAGTTTCCCAAGATTTCAGGTACTCTAACTCAACCATCATCAAAGGTATGAGCCACACTTAGCAATATACAAGCAAACAACTATAATTGGAATCTGTCAATTTCTGGACATGCAAACAGCAGCTACAAGATTTAGCTATAACTGGAGTTACACAAATCCAAATGACTTGCAAGAAGACATTCTGGAAAGCTTATGAAGTTATCTACAATTCATATTTAATCATCTTAGCATGATTCTCAAGTTAATTAAGCCAAATATACCCATTTATAGAAATTGGTCTAAACAAGACAGAGAGTAATCAATTTTGTAACCCAACTTTAAACAGGCATAACTCACAAACTACTTGGCCAAATACCACCCAATTTTAACAGAATCTAGATACATGAATTATCTACAACTTTGTTACTATCACCAAAAACTCATTCAAATCCTAACTAGATCAAACACTAGCATCTTTAAGGTCTGCTCAGAATACAATCCAATCCTGACAGAAGACTTAAAAGTCATGTAACTCCTACACTATCAGACCTGGGATCATGAAAATTTAACACAAGCAAGATAAGATAATCATCTACAACTTGTGTATTTACCAAAACTACAGTAAACATCATTTACACCATGAAACTAGTTGCACAAGTAACACTGCACAAGCAGCCCAAACAGCAGAGGCACAACTATGGACAGAAAACTTATAGGAACTTCAGAGAAGCATAACTGGAGTTCTAGACCTCCCACAAACATGAACCATAACTTTTTGAAAATCTTAGGAAGTTACCTACAACTTTCTTATTCTCATATTAAGATGATTCTATAGTTAGAAGGGTCAATTAATCCAATAATTGCACCTCTGTCCAAAACATAGATAGAAACTGACATGCCACTTTAAACAGCTATAATTGGAGTTATACATGTTCAATAAATGTGGTTCTAGACTTTTTAGAAAGCTTAGCAAATTCCAAACAACTTTGTTGTAAACTCCTAAAGCTAATTCTAATAGTAAGAAGGCTCCATAGTAAGAACAAGGAAACCCTGTCTGGGTTTGGGCAGAAACAGCCACTGAGATTCAAGCAATTATAACTCAAGATCTACTTAACCAAAATTTATGATATTTATCTTTTTTAAAAGCTTAAGAAAAGTACTAAAACTCATGTATTGTCATCAAATCATGATTCATAACTTAACTGAGCCAATTAATTCAAACATGCAGAACTGTTCAGAATAGGAGCAAATCAAAATAGGGCATTTGTTATTTTTATAACTCTTAAACTATAAATCCTAATCCCCTGAAATTTTTACCAGACAACAACAATCACCTTAGTAGCACTCCACAAAATTGTCACATTTATTTGAGCATAAAAACTGCAGTTATGAAAAAGACAAGACATGGCAAGTATCAAGAACCTAGCTGCATAGATCTATTTTTACAGCATAATATTTAAACTAAAACAAGTCATATTATAGATCTAGTGCATAGAGAATTTCACAAGGACTGCAAAAAGTCCACATTTGTTATTTTACGATTTGTCTACTAATTATTACGATTTTCCAAAGTTAAGCACAGAAATCTGCAAAAGAAAAGATTAATCCGAAAAAAGGAAAATACTTTTGCATTAGGAACCCTGGAAATCTTAGAAACCAACAAAGCCCATATATGTAAATACATGTGTCTGGCTTTTATGTAAAGTGAACACATGAAAGAGCTTCTATTTACGATTCACCCCGTCTTCTTCAACCTCACGACGCCGGACGCCGTGAAGGGGCAGCGTCGTCGGGTCAGCTTGCAAGGGGGGGCGTCGGGGTTGGACCTGGGGCACTGGGATCCGGCTGTGGCCAGCCCCCAGCCACGCCTGACCCTTGATCGGCCAGCTGCAGCCAGCAGCAGCCTGGCCGCGGCACCGGCGAGGACGAACTGCCGTGGCGGCGAACTACGACAGAGGAGGGGCTGCCGGTTAGAGCTTGGGGACTAGACAACGAGGGAGTTACCCGGCAAGGTTGGAGCAACCAGTGGGTCTTGGAACCGAAGGACGGCATGGTTGCTACTGGTGCATTTGTGGCAGCGGCAATGGCTGCCCATTGGTCGCCGTGTGTCTGGCTCAACAAGGGAAAGAGAAAAAAAATCAGAGGAAAGGAGAGGAGAATGGAGAGGAGGGTCTTGATCTCGGACTTAAGCACGGCAAGGTGGCGGCGAGGGCACTGCAGCGGGTGGCGGCGAGTGCAGCCAGCGAGAGCGAGCCACGCCACGCGGTAATGACAAACCCGACAAGGTGACGACACTGTTCGAAATTTCAAAATTCCAATTCTACCTCAAACATACCACTGACACCCATATTTCGTGCCTCCGTAACTTCTAAACCACTTAGTTTTGGCAAAATCCGTAGTAATCAAAATTGTAGAGCTACGCGACATCTACAACTTTTCTTAAAGTGTCAAAGTCTGATTCAGCCTGGTTGGAGAGATACATGGCTACGAAGAGGGGTACATGAAAACTGAAATCATGAAATTCAGGTATCCCAGACTTAGCCAATTTTTCGGACTCTGAAAACCACAGTAGATTCAAAGTTGGAGCCTCGGTTTGACTTGCTTACAAAATGATCTAGCTCTTGGTCCAAAAACAAAATTTGTTCTACTCCACTCAAACTTCAACTTTTATTTAGGTTCCACTGCCATGCAAACACTCTAAGCCATAGTTCAAACTAAGTCAAAGTAGCATCACGATAAAGCTTAAATTACCATTTTTGATCTATTGGAGCATTTTCTGGCCACTTGTTCAACATGAACCCTTCATAACTTTTATTCACAAGTGTAAGTAGAGTTGTTAGAGCAAGGTTGCAATGTTTGTTTGTCATTACATGTTCTTATTCACCTAATAAAGTAATACAGGCGAGGACATAACTTGTCATTTCATGTGATTTCTTGATTCCAAACTTTATGAAACTTTTCCAATCATCCATGTGGTTGGAAATTGATGTGAGGCACATGAAAGAAGCACCTTCAACCTTACTTAGGTATATATCCGAAAAGGGCCAATAAGCAAGCAAAGGTGTGTTGCCCAAGTTTAAGTTGGAGCTCGCTCTTGTAGAATTGATCTTGACACCGTCATCACCACTTAACATGTCATGTTTGAGCTCCAACCCATTGCTTAACTGGTGACAAACACCTGGGGTGTTACAGCCCTCCCCCCTTAAAGGAATCGTGTCCCGAGATTCGGTGCAATAGACTTTTAAGGGAAGAGAAACATGTCAACCAGTTTCCAACATCAGTGATAGCATTAGGCTACTTAACTTCGGAGTATCAGAGAGGCTAATTTGGTCATGATACTTTCTGATACTTGCTCTTCGTTGTAAGCTGTTGTCTGAAGAATCTCCTTCGTTGGCGTCCATAAAGCATTGTTACATTGGAAGAAATCTAAGATAGCACTGTCCTGCGTACTTTGTCCTTGATGTACGAAGAGTGATTCAAGTGTAGACTAACTACTTGTAACATCTACTTTCCTAGTGGATATAGCACAGACCTTATGGACTTTGCACTAGACCACAGTCGGTTGACGGATATTCCTTGCAACGGTGCTATATTTGCTCCCAAGGTTCGAAAAGCAGTTCTCTATTAAAGTGGCTTGAGCACAACTTCTCGTAAAGGAGGTGATCATAAACAGTAAACGTCCTTTGAGGGTATGAGAAGCTAGTTAACCAATATCCAAACTGGTTGTAGCGGTGCAATCACTCAAATGTCAACTGATGGAAAGCTACATAATGTTCCATGTGCACAGTGCTCTTCCTTTGACAACAATATTGTATGGTATGAGTCTACTGAGTGAGTGGTAAACGTAATAGCTGACTCTATCGGCTCAACGTTCTCGATGATCATTCCTTAGGGAGCCTTTGGATCCAAGTTGCAATAGTGATCTGGGTTGAATCTGATGCAACCTCTTGGGTAAAAACACATATAAGGTACCAAAGGCATGTCAGCATTGGAGAACCATTGACACAGAAGGATGTTAGCGAGGCTTGGAGGATAGCACAAGTTGCAAGTAATCACAAAACTAGGGACTAGTTCACTACCAAATAGGTTGAGTACAATTTGCCTTCGTGGTGCAGTTGCTCAGCAAGTTGGGTTGACTTGTATCGTAGTAAAACCAGTCTTCTTAAACTATATTTGACGTCGAGGCTTTCATTCTTAGGCCAATCAATATCTCGAAAACCATAATCCAAAAATCTATGGTTTGACACCTTTCCAATTACTTTTGAATTGCAAGGGCACAATTTGGCTTCTAGAACACCTTGATTGCTCACGCATTGCTGATCTAAGAGGGCAAAAGCAAGGCACATAGGGGTGCAATTAGTCTTCTCAAGGGTATGGAGGGTTGTCTAATAGCAATACACCTACAAGTTGTAATTTCTTGGCATGAATTACAAACACAACCTTCTAATGCAAAGGATGATCGCAGTCACAGCGAAATTGCAGATTCTGTACCCTTTGGTTTTCTATTCATATTTCACAAACTAATGCTCCAATATGCACAAATTTTGGTGGGCATGTAGATCCATGGGTCTTCTAACTACTCACCAAAATTCAACTCAACCGGACACCGTTTGACCATCCAAACCATTCATCTACCAAAACTGCTCTGTTCTGTAATGACAGCAAACCGAGCTGACAAGATGTCTCTCAAATCCAATGTTTCACTCAACCAATACTCAAACCAACCTAAGACATTGAAGGATCCTAAGCAAGGAATGAGATCACCAAGTTTGGGGTCAATCCAACTTAGTTTGAGTCACTAATTGCCTGGCTTGAAGATAACCGGTTTAGTGCCACAAAATCTAGACAGATTTCTCGTTCTTCCTTTATAACCGCGGTAGCTTTCTCGCTGAGGATGGAGGCTAGGGTTTTCCTTACATGCCTCTTAGGAAACAACCTCCACCGTTGATTTAGACACCAACTCGACGATGCACAAACATTGGACTTGTGGGCTATCTTCACAGGGCACAAAACATTACTCCACATGGAGGGCATCCCTATATAGATAAGGAACCGTTTTTGAATATTCTCTGGCACCTCGTCCAATAGAGCCTTGAACAAATCCGTTTGTGGTACCTAGGGGCACAATGATGCTGATCGAAACTAGGGATATGCTTTCTCTAGTTCTTTACTTAGCTGATACAACATCTTGCACTATATATGTGATTGTCCAAGATGGAATTTACTTGATAGCACATTTGGAGAAGAAGTAGCACTTGCATTGCAGGGCCAGGTTTGTTGTTTCCTTGATCAACATCGTTCTGTGAGATCTGGTCTTCATAGTTACCAACTAGTCGTTACCTGACTGGAGACTAACTTTCCTACTGGTAACTAATCAGTTGTCTCTCAACACTAAAAAGGTTCCAAATCTTCACTCTTGATAGCAAAATTGTGGTCGAAGCATACAGATGGTCGCCATTGAAATCAGCAGAAAGGGGTCACACCAAAGAAGGTCGGTTCGTCTACACAATCCTTATGCACCTAAAGATTGAGAACTTGGACAGGAACTCATATATACTAGGTGACCTATTACAGCACACAATATCTTGGTCCATTTATCATCCGACTGATTACTTGTTCAACCTTAAGTGTGGTGCACCTTTCTGATCCAACGAAAATGACATAAGTTGCTCACTAGATGACCGACGTCATTACAGGGACAGTCAAGTCGAGTAGAGTCACTTGTCTACCACCTCTTGCAGTCTATTTATATTCCTTTTAGTGACCTGTTCTTCAAAGGTTAACCATTGGACGACTTCAAAAGGGAGTCCAATTGCATTTGATTCAACATACAGATCTTCTACCACGCTACGGAGAGATAACCAAGGAAGAGCTCACGTGAAAATAACACATCGGTGCAGTTCTGCAATGGATCATGACTAGAAACCTCAATACCAGCGCGTGTCGAGCAGCATAGCCTTGTGTGTGCACCCACAGGAGGCTCTTGGTTTCATCGTGGCACCGTAGATCGCTAATCGTGGCACCATTACTGAACATACAACCCACAAGAAATCTCACGTGGCACAAATTGGGTTACATAGGAGCAAGCACTATGTGAAGGAGGGATAGCAACAAAGGTAGTTACAAGGTTAGGAGTCAACAAGCAGGGGATCCGAAGATCAAAACACAACGCAAGAGAACATAGCTTAATTGCCCAAAGACAACTGAGCAGGGGACTTCTTGCCGAATTTCCATATACGTCTTGTGTCCACCAAGTGATTACCAGATAATGATTAACCTAAGATTTGGTCTTGTCGAGCAGCAACATGAGATCAAGACTGATAAATGTCCAGAGACTAGAGAGAGTTGGGGACAAAACAAACAAGATTCAAGGGGCAAAGCCAAGGCACTGACTAGGAATTCAGTTGATAAAGCAATGATAGGATCTGCGAGGAAAAGGTTCCAAAGCCAGAGTAGATAGCGATTAGCGTTGTACCAGATCATCAGTAGGAGAAGGAGCAATGAAGTTCGACAAGGATTTTGGAGCAAGGTCCTTCCACACAAGAGTGGGACAACCATGACACATGCAAGCAAAGAAGGGAGCTAAGCTTGGGCCTAAGGTCAAGCAAAGACATGGATAAAGGTCTTCGTAGCACAACGTTCAATGGCTAGCAACCACATGTACAGGCTCAGGCTCCTAAGAGAGAACTTAATTGAAAACGACAATCATGAGATTACCAAAACTTGGACATTGTTCCAGGATAGCGCTCTTCAACACTCATATGCTTTCCGAGGACAAAAGGAGTGACAGCTACGGCACTATCTAGATTACAAGCATCCGCACCTACATCATGGTCTTAAGCAAGCATTTCGAAATACTCAATCTAATTAGCTTAAGCGACTATTACTAAGCACAAAACTCACACCTAACAACTAGTCACCTACAACAACACCGCTATACATATCATGCAAAGCATGGTGGTAAAGTATTGTTATCTTTTATTTCCTTTTTACTGAGTAGGTGGATATCTCTACAAAACAAGTTTTACTTACATTTAGCAATTTAGTTTTTAAAGGGGTGAACCTTTTGCTAACTATTAACTTTGTCATCTATTTCCTTTGGAAGCAAACATACAAGGCAAAGCTAATCACACACTATCTTCAAGCACAGCTATTCAAGCAGCATGGAACAAGGCACTTTGTCTATCTTCACACAAGGAAAAATAGTAGCATCACATTGATCACAAGTTACTTAGTATTAGAACAAGGTGAGGGAAGCATATTTATGCATAAGCACAATCATGATGCGTGCTCGTCCTATTCGTCCTCACCAAATTGCTAGCCTAAGGCGGCAATCACGTTCTATGTCGGTGGCATAACATGTACTCTCTCGACATATAGCTAGTCGTCAGCTACATTCAAGCTATGCATTCGTGGTTAGCGCACCTGCAGGAAAATTCATTGCAGCCCATCCCCACAAGAGATAAATAAGCACACAATAAAAACAGTAAACTAAGATACTCTCCATATACACATCCCTAGATGTATATACTTTGATATCCATAGCTACCCGATAAATATACCCGCAATTAAGTACCTTCATATATACATGTGTGTAACATGTAAATATTCCAGTAACCATAGCTAACTCTCCCCTAGACCGATAGTTGGACGGTCATGCTCTCACAACTCACACTTATCTAGGCGTAGAGGCAATTGATCCATACATTACCATTCAAGTGAACGGCATCCATACAATAGCACGCCGTATGGACGACGAAAGTAAAATTTACAAGAAGTAAACCCCCACAGTTAGTACTTAGATAGCCACCTAATAGTCCTTAACTGGGCATAAAGGAGGATGTCGCTAGCATAGTTTTGTAAATAAGTTTTGATAAATTTGCCTGTAGCTAAAGTTTTAGTTAAAATAGGCTTTTTAAAACCAAAACTTTGTTTTTAAAACTATGTACATGACAGTATTATGCTTAATCTCGCTCTGATATCAGCTGTGACAGAACAGCCCAATTTATACAAGATCAAGTATGGATGTCCCCGCTTAACACGTTGACACGCGCATACTCTCACTTATATAAACCCGGTAGTCCGCCGAGTGTCACGCAGGACCTCGGTAAATCAACATCACAACCAAGATCGCGTGATTAAGCAAATACACATCACATACACAGAGTTGCAGCGGAAATAATATTACAATGAGTTCACAATTAAAAGTACAAGTTTGGGTTTCAAAACCGATTAGTGAAAACAATATTGCTTTCGAAAGATTTCATTAATATGAGTTCCAAATACATTGCTAGCATAAGTGACATCCTCAGACAAAAGCATGTAGATGAGAAGTGAATATAGAGTCACCGAGCCCACCGGTGGTTAGCCACCATCTTCAGCAGGCCAAAACCTTACCTGCAACATGGTGGGATAAACCCTGAGTACTCGAATGTACTCAGCTAGACTTACCCATCATAAACCAGAAATAAAATTGACTCCAAGGAGTATGCAAGGCTTTATAAGTGGAGGTAGCTTGACAACATTTTGCATAAAAAGCGATTAACTTAATTATACAATTATAATTATGTCATCAAGTTAATTATAACTATCCATCTCTAGATTAGCAACTATCCTGTGCCAAACATGTGGTATATCTTTTTAGAGCATACAATAGTAACCATAGCAGGTATAGTAATTCCATGTTTATCCGAACCATCACATTCCATAATCCAATTACTACGATGTTGGGACTAGCCAAGTGTCTCACTATCCGGGAGAGACGGCGATTCGAATCGATTTTAGCCAGTTGGGAATTTATTCCTAACACAAACCCAGGCAGACCAGATCAACGGTCACCTTAGGTCACCTTTGGTACAACTCAGGTACACATTTCGCAGGTCTGTACCGCGCCGCACAATCTGGGACACCAGATGCCAGGACATTCAGGCCTAGCCTGCCCTTGGGCTCAGTCTGATCGTCCCCCGGAAGGAGCGCACAACAGAACGGGTCCCGGCCTGAGTTGAATTACTCGGCTTCGCGGTCGGAACGAGTTATCCGGCCAGCTAAGTGAGAGGCATGTGTTCAATCTTGTCAGAAGCGCCAACAACGGTACGGTCCTTAATCGACACGGGCGGGGATAGATCCACACCCAAGACCTCCACGTCTTGTTGCTTCGCTATCGACATCCCGCCCGGTCTCGATTTTCCTTTACCCCATGGTTCTGTTCCACGATAGCAAATATAGCCAACCGTGCTCCGGTATCCCCCTATATCTCGCAGGTGACAGGACATCACCCGACTTCTACCAGTCTAAGCAGGGCTAAGCATATATCCGATCCTGGACCTATACCGGTTAAAGGTGTAATATCTGGACAAGGAATGTATATGCATCCAGTGGTTTCATTCAACTCTTATAACCTAATGCATCAATCATAAGTACTTAAGTAATCATTTGTGAAATACTGGGAGGCTTAGAATGCTCCGGGGCTTGCCTGGGATCCGACACAAGTTAGTTCAGTTAGCTTGCACCGACCTGGTGACATCTCAGGTCCTAGCACTTGCTTAGTCCTTCCATCTTCGGGATAGATCCATCAAACGCTATCTTCGGGTTTGGCTCCACATCACATCCTTCACATGGTTCATCTAGCGTACCTAAATGAGATGCAAGATGCATGTGTATGAATACATGGAAGTGCAATAGACAATGCATCGCATGCAGTAAGTAAGACAAGCACAAGGTTACGTTAACATGCACAAGCACTTCGCATTGCTTACTTTAAATATCACACAATTTATCATGCCACGATAGCAAAGAAGACGACAACACCAAGCATGACACAAGTTTCCCAAGATTTCAGGTACTCTAACTCAACCATCATCAAAGGTATGAGCCACACTTAGCAATATACAAGCAAACAACTATACTTGGAATCTGTCAATTTCTGGACATGCAAACAGCAGCTACAAGATTTAGCTATAACTGGAGTTACACAAATCGAAATGACTTGAAAGAAGACATTCTGGAAAGCTTATGAAGTTATCTACAATTCATATTTAATCATCTTAGCATGATTCTCAAGTTAATTAAGTCAAATATACCCATTTACAGAAATTGGTCTAAACAAGACAGAGAGTTATCAATTTTGTAACCCAACTTTAAACAGGCATAACTCACAAACTACTTGGCCAAATACCACCCAATTTTAACAGAATCTAGATACATGAATTATCTACAACTTTGTTACTATCACCAAAAACTCATTCAAATCCTAACTAGATTAAACACTAGCATCTTTCAGGTCTGCTCAGAATACAATCCAATCCTGACAGAAGACTTAAAAGTCATGTAACTCCTACACTATCAGACCTGGGATCATGAAAATTTAACACAAGCAAGATAAGATAATCATCTACAACTTGTGTATTTACCAAAACTACAGTAAACATCATTTACACCATGAAACTAGTTGCACAAGTAACACTGCACAAGCAGCCCAAACAGCAGAGGCACAACTATGGACAGAAAACTTATAGGAACTTCAGAGAAGCATAACTGGAGTTCTAGACCTCCCACAAACATGAACCATAACTTTTTGAAAATCTTAGGAAGTTACCTACAACTTTATTATTCTCATATTAAGATGATTCTATAGTTAGAAGGGTCAATTAATCCAATAATTGCACCTCTGTCCAAAACATAGATAGAAACTGACATGCCACTTTAAACAGCTATAACTAGAGTTATACATGTTCAATAAATGTGGTTCTAGACTTTTTAGAAAGATTAGCAAATTCCAAACAACTTTGTTGTAAACACCTAAAGCTAATTCTAATAGTAAGAAGGCTCCATAGTAAGAACAAGGAAACCCTGTCTGGGTTTGGGCAGAAACAGCCACTGAGATTCAAGCAATTATAACTCAAGATCTACTTAACCACAATTTATGATATTTATCTTTTTTAAAAGCTTAAGAAAAGTACTAAAACTCATGTATTGTCATCAAATCATGATTCATAACTTAACTGAGCCAATTAATTCAAACATGCAGAACTGTTCAGAATAGGAGCAAATCAAAACAGGGCATTTGTTATTTTTATAACTCTTAAACTATAAATCCTAATCCCCTAAAATTTTTACCAGACAACAACAATCACCTTAGTAGCACTCCACAAAATTGTCACATTTATTTGAGCACAAAAACTGCAGTTATGAAAAAGACAAGACATGGCAAGTATCAAGAACCTAGCTGCATAGATCTATTTTTACAGCATAATATTTAAACTAAAACATGTCATATTATAGATCTAGTGCATAGAGAATTTCACAAGGATTCCAAAAAGTACACATTTGTTATTTTACGATTTGTCTACTAATTATTACAATTTTCCAAAGTTAAGCACAGAAATCTGCAAAAGAAAAGATTAATCCGAAAAAAGGAAAATACTTTTGCATTAGGAACCCTGGAAATCTTAGAAACCAACAAAGCCCATATATGTAAATACATGTGTCTGGCTTTTATGCAAAGTGAACACATGAAAGAGCTTCTATTTACGATTCACCTGTCTTCTTCAACCTCACGACGCCGGACGCCGTGAAGGGGCAAAGCGTTGTCGGGTCACTTTGCAAGGGGAAGTCGGGGTTGGACCTGGGCGCTGATCCGGCCAGTGCTAGCCCACCAATAGCTTTGACCCTTGATCGGCCGGCTACAGACCAGCAAGCAACCTGGCCATGCACCAGCGAGGACGAACTACTGTGGCGGCGCGAATCACGACGGAGGAGGGCTGCCGGTTAGAGCTTGGGGACTAGACAACGAGGGAGTTACCCAAGCGAGGTTGGAGCAACTGTGGGTCTTGGAACCAAAGGACGGCATGGTTGCTACGGTGCATTTATGCGGCAGCTGACAATGGCTGCCAGCATGGTCGCCGTGTCCTGCTCAACAAGGGAAAGAGAAAAAAAATGCAGAGAGGAAGGAGAGGGAGAATGGAGAGGAGGGTCTTGGTCCCGGACTTAAGCACGGCAAAGGTGGCAAATGAGGGCACGGCGGTGGCAGCGAGTGCAGCAGAGCGAAGCGAAGCCACGCTTGAACAAATGACCAAGGTGACGACACTGTTCGTAAATTTCAAAATTCCAATTCTACCTCAAACATACCACTCGACACCCATATTTCGTGCCTCCGTAACTTCTAAACCACTTAGTTTTGGCAAAATCCGTAGTAATCAAAATTGTAGAGCTACGCGACATCTACAACTTTTCTTAAAGCGTCAAAGTCTGATTCAGCCTGGTTGGAGAGATACATGGCTACGAAGAGGGGTACATGAAAACTGAAATCGTGAAATTCAGGTATCCCAGACTTAGCCAATTTTTCGGACTCTGAAAACCGCAGTAGATTCAAAGTTGGAGCCTCGGTTTGACTTGCTTACAAAATGATCTAGCTCTTGGTCCAAAAACAAAATTTGTTCTACTCCACTCAAACTTCAACTTTTATTTAGGTTCCACTGCCATGCAAACACTCTAAGCCATAGTTCAAACTAAGTCAAAGTAGCATCACGATAAAGCTTAAATTACCATTTTTGATCTATTGGAGCATTTTTTGGCCACTTGTTCAACATGAACCCTTCATAACTTTTATTCACAAGTGTAAGTAGAGTTGTTAGAGCAAGGTTGCAATGTTTGTTTGTCATTACATGTTCTTATTCACCTAATAAAGTAATACAGGCGAGGACATAACTTGTCATTTCATGTGATTTCTTGATTCCAAACTTTATGAAACTTTTCCAATCATCCATGTGGTTGGAAATTGATGTGAGGCACATGAAAGAAGCACCTTCAACCTTACTTAGGTATATATCCGAAAAGGGCCAATAAGCAAGCAAAGGTGTGTTGCCCAAGTTTAAGTTGGAGCTCGCTCTTGTAGAATTGATCTTGACACCGTCATCACCACTTAACATGTCATGTTTGAGCTCCAACCCATTGCTTAACTGGTGACAAACACCTGGGGTGTTACAATTACGACGACGTCTTCGCCGCAACACGACAGGTATGGGTGGTGTCCACCACCATCAAGGTAATAATCACCGTGTACCCGATGATCCTAATGCTAAGATTAAGTTCACAAGACCATCTTTTTTGGGTCATTACGATGCCGAGGGATATCTTGATTGGGAGATGATAGTAGAACAAAAGTTTAGTGCCCACCTTGTGCCTGAGCATCATAGAGTTCGTCAAGCTACTAGCGAGTTTAAGGATTTTGCCATTATTTGGTGGAATGGGCTAGCTGCACAAGATGCTTTGCCGGGGTTCGAAAATTTTATTTTGGTCAAAAAGTGGTCACAAGATCCTCTTTTCATAGTCACAAGGTTTTTGTCAATTTTGAGCAAGTTTTCTGAAAATTCCATAGGCCACGTCTTTCACCTTTTTAAGCTCATATTTTCTGTGGTTACTTCTTTTGTGCTCCTAAGTAAAGGAAAAATATATAAAAAAAATAAAAAGTCAAAATTTCCCAAAAAAACAACGACAGCCTAAAAAATAGAAAAAAGAGAGGGGCAAAAGAGGAATAGTACTTATAGGAGCACATAGAGAATACCAAAGTGAGCCGTGTCAGCGTGTGCTGTCTGGTTCCTTGTTTGTGTTGTTGTTTCCATCTACCATACTTGTTTCCACACACCTGTCACCTTGCTATCCACCACATTCTTGTCACACACCTGGTACTTGGAACATTTTAGACCAGCAACGAGAACAAGTACTTTGGACTATAATTCAACATTACTTTCTGTTACTGACTTTTGCGCCAGATATACATATTACTCTTTGTTTGCCTTCCAAGCTCCACAAATTCTTCAGATCAGTACAGAAAAAGGGCTTTGCAATCTCGGTACCACTGCCTCACAGGTATCACGAACCAGCCGCCGGTTGTACCGCCCACTACTTGTGTTGGTAAGAACTTTGTAAGAGCTTGGTAAGGCGCTTCCACCTGCTGTGAAAAGTGACACCACTGCAACCACGTAGTCATTTGGTAGGGATAACTTTCACCGTTTGTTCCTGTTTTTGTGTTTACAATGGCAGGAGGTAAATAGACTGGAGACAACAATCCTAAGGTTTCAACGAGTGTGTCAGCCAAGAGCAACCCCAAGCTATTGTAGAGGATGCCCAAAAATGGATGAATGAGGCCGTCAGGAAGGCCGTCACTGACGCACTCACCGAACTCAACATTGGCTACAGCATGGAGAGATTTGACAAACGAATTTCCACGCTAACTGACAAGGTTACTATGTTGGAAACCTTGGTGGCGGTCAACAACAATGACGTCTCTAGCAGCAACAATGATGGTCTCTTGCCAGAAGACACTGTGCATGATGCTGTTGGGAACTTAGATCGAGCAGCCTTCCCACAAGCAAGATTACGACAACGTCTTCGCCGCAACACGATAGGTATGGGTGGTGTCCACCACCATCAAGGTAATAATCACCATGTACCCGATGATCCTTATGCTAAGATTAAGTTCACAATACCATCTTTTTTGGGTCATTACGATACCGAGGGATATCTTGATTGGGAGATGACAGTAGAACAAAAGTTTAGTGCCCGCCTTGTGCCTGAGCATCATAGAGTTCGTCAAGATACTAGTGAGTTTAAGGATTTTGCCATTATTTGGTGGAATGGGCTAGCTACACAGGATGCTTTACCGGGGTTCGACAATTTTATTTTGGTCAAAAAGTGGTCACGAGATCCTCTTGTCGTGGTCACAAGGTTTTTGTCGATTTTGAGCAAGTTTTCTGAAAATTCCACAGGCCACGACTTTCACCTTTATAAGCTCATATTTTCTGTGGTTACTTCTTTTGTGCTCCTAAGTAAAGGGGAAAAAGTCAAAATTTCCCAAAAATACAACGACAGCCCAAAAAATAGAAAAAAGAGAGGGGCAAAAGAGGAACAATATTTTAGAGGAGCACATAGAGAAGACCAAAGTGAGTCGTGTTAGCGTGTGTTGTCTGGTTCCTTGTTTGTGTTGCTGTTTCCATCTACCATACTTGTTTCCACACACCAATCACCTTTCTATCCACCATACTTTTGTCACACCCCTAGTACTTGGAACATGTTAGACCAGCAACGAGAACAAGTACTTTGGACTATAATTCAGCATTACTTTCTGTCACTGACTTGTGTGCCAGATATACACATTACTCTTTGTTTGCCTTCCAAGCTCCACAAATTCTTTAGATCAGTACAGAAAATGGGCTTTGCAATCTCGGTACCACTGCCTCACAGGTTCACGAACCAGCCGCCGGTTGTACCGCCCAGTGCTTGTGTTGGTAAGAACTTTGTAAGAGCTTGGTAAGACGCTTCCACTTGCTGTGAAAAGTGACACCGCTGCAACCACGTAGTCATTTGGTAGGGATAACTTTCACCGTTTACAATGGTAGAAGGTGAACAGACTGGAGACAACAATCCTAAGGGTTTCAACGAGTGTGTCAGCTAAGAGCAACTCCAAGCTATTGTAGAGGATGCCCAAAAACAGATGAACGAGGCCATCAGGAAGGCCGTCACTGACGCACTCATTCAACTCAACATTGGAAACAACATGGAGAGATTGGACAAACGAATTTCCACGCTAACTGACAAGGTTACTGAGTTGGAAACCTTTGTGGCGGTCAACAACAATGACGTCTCTCGCAGCAACACTAATGGTCTCTTGCCAGAAGACACGGTGCATGATGCTGTTGGGAACTTGGATCGAGTAGCCTTTCGACAAGCAAGATTACGACGACGTCTTCGCCGCAACATGACAGGTATGGGTGGTGTCCACCACCATCAAGGTAATAATCACCGTGTACCCGATGATCCTTATGCTAAGATTAAGGTCACGATACCATCTTTTTTGGGTCATTACGATGCCGAGGGATATCTTGATTGGGAGATGACAGTAGAACAAAAGTTTAGTGCCCACCTTGTGCTTGAGCATCATAGATCTCGTCAAGCTACTAGTGAGTTTAAGGATTTTGCCATTATTTGGTGGAATGGGCTAGCTACACAGGATGCTTTGCCGGGGTTCGAAAATTTTATTTTGGTCAAAAAGTGGTCACAAGATCCTCTTTTCATGGTCACAAGGTTTTTGTCGATTTTGAGCAAGTTTTCTAAAAATTCCACAAGCTACGTCTTTCACCTTTTTAAGCTCATATTTTCTGTGGTTACTTCTTTTGTGCTCCTAAGTAAAGGGAAAATATAAAAAAAAAGTCAAAATTTCCCAAAAAAACAACGACAGCCCAAAAAATAGAAAAAAGAGGGGCAAAAGAGGAACAATATTTTAGAGGAGCACATAGAGAAGACCAAAGTGAGCTGTGTTAGCGTGTGCTGTCTGGTTTTTTGTTTGTGTTGCTATTTCCATCTAACATACTTGTTTCCACACACCTTTCACCTTGCTATCCACAATACTTTTGTCACACCCCTGGTACTTGGAACATTTTAGACCAGCAACGAGAACAAGTACTTTGGACTATAATTCCGCATTACTTTCTGTCACTGACTTGTGTGCCAAATATACATATTACTCTTTGTTTGCCTTCTAGGCTCCACAAATTCTTCATATCAGTACAGAAAAAGGGCTTTGCAATCTCAGTACCACTGCCTCACAGATATCATGAACCAGCCACCGGTTGTATCGCCCACTGCTTGTGTTGGTAAGAACTTTGTAAGAGCTTGGTAAGACACTTGCACTTGCTATGAAAAGTGACACCACTACAACCACGTAGGCATTTGGTAGGGATAACTTTCACCGTTTGTTCCTATTTTTGTGTTTACAATGGCAAGACGTGAACAGACTGGAGACAACAATCCTAAGGGTTTCAATGAGTGTGTTAGCCAAGAGCAACTGCAAGCTGTTGTATAGGATGCACAAAAATGGATGAATGAGGCCATCAGTAAGGCCATCACTGATGCACTCATTGAACCCAATATTGGCAACAGCATGGAGAAATTGGACAAACGAATTTCCACGCTAACTGACAAGGTTACTGAGTTGGAAACCTTTGTGGCGGTCAACAACAATGACGTCTCTCGCAGCAACACTAATGGTCTCTTGCCAGAAGACACGGTGCATGATGCTGTTGGGAACTTGGATCGAGGAGCCTTCCGACAAGCAAGATTACGACGACGTCTTTGTCGCAACACGACAGGTATGGGTGGTGTCCACCACCATCAAGGTAATAATCACCATGTACCCGATGATCCTTATGCTAAGATTAAGTTCACAATACCATCTTTTTTGGGTCATTACGATACCGAGGGATATCTTGATTGGGAGATGACAGTAGAACAAAAGTTTAGTGCCCACCTTGTGCTTGAGCATCATAGATCTCGTCAAGCTACTAGTGAGTTTAAGGATTTTGCCATTATTTGGTGGAATGGGCTAGCTACACAGGATGCTTTGCCGGGGTTCGAAAATTTTATTTTGGTCAAAAAGTGGTCACAAGATCCTCTTTTCGTGGTCACAAGGTTTTTGTCGATTTTGAGCAAGTCCTTTGAAAATTCCGCAGGCCACGTCTTTCACCTTTTTAAGCTCATATTTTCTGTGGTTTCTTCTTTTGTGCTCCTAAGTAAAGGAAAAATATCAAAAAAATAAAATAAAAAGTCGAAATTTCCCAAAAAAAACAACGACAACCCAAAAAATAGAAAAAAAGAGAGGGGCAAAAGAGGAACAATATTTAGAGGAGCACATAGAGAAGACCAAAGTGAGCCATGTTAGCGTGTGTTGTCTGGTTCCTTGTTTGTGTTGCTATTTCAATCTACCATACTTGTTTCCACACACCTGTCACCTTGCTATCCACCATACTTTTGTCACACACCTGGTACTTGGAACATTTTAGACTAGCAATGAGAAAAAATACTTTGGACTATAATTCAACATTACTTTCTGTTACTAACTTGTGTGCCAGATATACATATTACTCTTTGTTTGCCTTCCAAGCTCCACAAATTCTTCAGATGAGTACAGAAAAAGGGCGTTGCAATCTCGGTACCACTGCCTCACAGGTATCTTGAACTAGCCGTGGGTTGTACCGCCCACTGCTTGTGTTGGTAAGAACTTTGTAAGAGCTTGGTAAGACGCTTCCACTTGCTATGAAAAGTGATACCACTGCAACCACGTAGTCATTTGGTAGGGATAACTTTCACCGTTTGTTCCTGTTTTTGTGTTTACAATGGTAGGAGGTGAACAGACTGGAGACAATAATCCTAAGGGTTTCAACGAGTGTGTCAGCTAAGAGCAACTCCAAGCTATTGTAGAGGATGCCCAAAAACAGATGAACGAGGCCGTTAGGAAGGCCATCACTGACGCACTCATTCAACTCAACATTGGCAACAGCATGGAGAGATTGGACAAACGAATTTCCATGCTAACTGACAAGGTTACTGAGTTGGAAACCTTGGTGGCGGTCAACAACAATGATGTCCCTGGCTGCAACACTGATGGTCTCTTGCCAGAAGACACGGTGCATGATGCTGTTGGGAACTTGGATCGAGGAGCCTTCCGACAAGCAAGATTACGACGACGTCTTTGTCGCAACACGACAGGTATGGGTGGTGTCCACCACCATCAAGGTAATAATCACCGTGTACCCGATGATCCTAATGCTAAGATTAAGTTCACAATACCATCTTTTTCGGGTCATTACGATGCCGAGGGATATCTTGATTGGGAGATGAGAGTAGAACAAAAATTTAGTGCCCACTTTGTGCCTGAGCATCATAGAGTTCGTCAAGCTACTAGTGAGTTTAAGAATTTTGCCGTTATTTGGTGGAATGGGCTAGCTGCACAGGATGCTTTGCCAGGGTTCAAAAAATTTATTTTGGTCAAAAAGTGGTCACAAGATCCTCTTTTCGTGGTCACAAGGTTTTTGTCGATTTTGAGCAAGTCTTTTGAAAATTCCACAGGCCACGTCTTTCACCTTTTTAAGCTCATATTTTCTGTGGTTACTTCTTTTGTGCTCCTAAGTAAAGGAAAAATATCAAAAAAATAAAATAAAAAAGTCGAAATTTCCCAAAAAAAACAACGACAGCCCAAAAAATAGAAAAAAAGAGAGGGGCAAAAGAGGAACAATATTTAGAGGAGCACATAGAGAAGACCAAAGTGAGCCATGTTAGCGTGTGTTGTCTGGTTCCTTGTTTGTGTTGCTATTTCAATCTACCATACTTGTTTCCACACACCTGTCACCTTGCTATCCACCATACTTTTGTCACACACCTGGTACTTGGAACATTTTAGACTAGCAATGAGAAAAAATACTTTGGACTATAATTCAACATTACTTTCTGTTACTAACTTGTGTGCCAGATATACATATTACTCTTTGTTTGCCTTCCAAGCTCCACAAATTCTTCAGATGAGTACAGAAAAAGGGCGTTGCAATCTCGGTACCACTGCCTCACAGGTATCTTGAACTAGCCGTGGGTTGTACCGCCCACTGCTTGTGTTGGTAAGAACTTTGTAAGAGCTTGGTAAGACACTTGCACTTGCTATGAAAAGTGACACCACTACAACCACGTAGGCATTTGGTAGGGATAACTTTCACCGTTTGTTCCTATTTTTGTGTTTACAATGGCAAGACGTGAACAGACTGGAGACAACAATCCTAAGGGTTTCAATGAGTGTGTTAGCCAAGAGCAACTGCAAGCTGTTGTATAGGATGCACAAAAATGGATGAATGAGGCCATCAGTAAGGCCATCACTGATGCACTCATTGAACCCAATATTGGCAACAGCATGGAGAAATTGGACAAACGAATTTCCACGCTAAACTGACAAGGTTACTGAGTTGGAAACCTTGGTGGCGGTCAACAACAATGACGTCTCTGGCAAAGAACATGCTGATGGTCTCTTGCCGAGAAGACACGGTGCATGATGCTGTTGGGAACTTAGATCGAGCGCCTTCCGACAAGCAAGATTACGACGATGTCTTCGCCGCAACCACGACGGTATGGGTGGTGTCCACCACCATCAAGGTAATAATCACCATGTACCGATGATCCTTATGCTAAGATTAAGTTCACAATACCATCTTTTTCGGTTCATTACGATGTCGAGGGATATCTTGATTGGGAGATGAGAGTAGAACAAAAATTTAGTGCCCACTTTGTGCCTGAGCATCATAGAGTTCGTCAAGCTACTAGTGAGTTTAAGAATTTTGCCGTTATTTGGTGGAATGGGCTAGCTGCACAGGATGCTGTGCCAGGGTTCGAAAAATTTATTTTGGTCAAAAAGTGGTCACAAGATCCTCTTTTCGTGGTCACAAGGTTTTTGTCGATTTTGAGCAAGTTTTCTGAAAATTCCACAGGCCACGTCTTTCACCTTTTTAAGCTCATATTTTCTATGGTTACTTCTTTTGTGCTCCTAAGTAGAGGAAAAATATCAAAAAAATAAAATAAAAAGTCAAAATTTCCCAAAATACAACGACAACCCAAATCATAGAAAAAAGAGAGGGGTAAAAGAGGAACAATATTTATAGGAGCACGTAGAGAAGACCAAAGTGAGCCGTGCTAGCGTGTGTTGTCTGGTTCCTTGTTTGTGTTGCGGTTTCCATCTATCATACTTGTTTCCACACACCTATCACCTTGCAATCCACCATATTATTGTCACACACCTGGTACTTGGAACATTTTAGACCAGCAACGAGAACAATTAATTTGGATTATAATTCAGCATTACTTTATGTTACTGACCTGTGTGCCAGATATACATATTACTCTTTGCTTGCCTTCCAAGCTCCACAAATTCTTCAGATCGGTACAAAAAAGGGCTTTGCAATCTTGGTACAACTGCCTCTTAGGTATCACGAACCAGCCGCAGGTTGTATCGCCCACTGCTTGTGTTGGTAAGAACTTTGTAAGAGCTTGGTAAGACGCTTCCAGTTGCTGTGAAAAGTGACACCACTGCAACCATGTAGTCATTTGGTAGGGATAACTTTCACCGTTTGTTCCTATTTTTGTGTTTACAATGGCAGGAGGTGAACAGACTGGACACAACAATCCTAAGGGTTTCAACGAGTGTGTCAGCCAAGAGCAACTCCAAGCTGTTGTACAGGATGCACAAAATCGGATGAATGTGGCCATCCCGAAGGCCGTCACTGACGCACTCATTGAATCCAACATTGGCAACAGCAAGGAGAGATTGGACAAAGGAATTTCCACGCTAACTGACAACGTTACTGAGTTGGAAACCTTGGTGGCGGTCAACAACAATGTCGTATCTGGCAGCAACACTGATGGTCTCTTGCCAGAAGACACGGTGCATGATGCTGTTGGGAACTTAGATCGAGCAGCCTTCCGACAAGCAAGATTACGATGACGTCTTCGCCGCAACACAATAGGTATGGGTGGTGTCCACCACCACCAAGGTAATAATCACTGTGTACCCGATGATCCTTATGCTAAGATTAAGTTTATAATACCATCTTTTTCGGTTCATTACGATGCCGAGGGATATCTTGATTGGGAGATGACAGTAGAACAAAAGTTTAGTGCCCACTTTGTGCCTGAGCATCATAGAGTTTGTCAAGCTACTAGTGAGTTTAACGATTTTGCCATTATTTGGTGGAATGGGCTAGCTGCACAGGATTCGAAAATTTTATTTTGGTCAAAAAGTGGTCACAAGATTCTCTTTTCGTGGTCACAAGGTTTTTGTTGATTTTGGGCAAGTATTCTGAAAATTCCACAGCCCACGTCTTTCACCTTTTTAAGCACATATTTTCTGTGGTTACTTTTTTGTGCTCCTAAGTAAACGGAAAATATCAAAAAATAAAATAAAATAAAAAGTCAAAATTTCCCAAAATACAACTACAGCCCAAAACATAGAAAAAAAGAGGGGCAAAAGAGGAACAATACTTATAGGAGCACATAGAGAATACCAAAGTGAGCCGTGTTAGCGTGTGCTGTCTGGTTCCTTGTTTGTGTTGCAGTTTCCATCTATCATACTTGTTTCCACACACCTGTCACCTTGCTATCCACCACATTTTTGTCACACACCTGGTACTTGGAACATTTTAGACCAGCAACGAGAACAAGTACTTTGGACTATAATTCAGCATTACTTTCTGTTACTGACTTGTGTGCCAGATATACATATTACTCTTTGTTTGCCTTCCAAGCTCCACAAATTCTTCAGATCAGTACAGAAAAAGGGCTTTGCAATCTCGGTACCACTGCGTCACAGGTATCACGAACCAGCCGCCGGTTGTACCGCCCACTACTTGTGTTGGTAAGAACTTTGTAAGAGCTTGGTAAGGCGCTTCCACCTGCTATGAAAAGTGACACCACTGCAACCACGTAGTCATTTGGTAGGGATAACTTTCACCGTTTGTTCCTGTTTTTGTGTTTACAATGGCAGGAGGTAAACAGACTGGAGACAACAATCCTAAGTGTTTCAACGAGTGTGTCAGCCAAGAGCAACCCCAAGCTATTGTAGAGGATGCCCAAAAATGGATGAATGAGGCCGTCAGGAAGGCCGTCACTGACGCACTCACCGAACTCAACATTGGCTACAGCATGGAGAGATTTGACAAACGAATTTCCACGCTAACTCACAAGGTTACTGAGTTGGAAACCTTGGTGGCGGTCAACAACAATGACGTCTCTAGCAGCAACAATGATGGTCTCTTGCCAGAAGACACGGTGCATGATGCTGTTGGGAACTTAGATCGAGCAGCCTTCCGACAAGCAAGATTACGACGACGTCTTCGCCGCAACATGACAGGTATGTGTGGTGTCCACCACCATCAAGGTAATAATCACCGTGTACCCGATGATCCTTATGCTAAGATTAAGTTCACAATACCATCTTTTTTGGGTCATTGTAATGCCGAGGGATATTTTGATTGGGAGATGACAGTAGAACAAAAGTTTAGTGCCCACATTGTGCCTGAGCATCATAGAGCTCGTCAAGCTACTAGTGAGTTTAAGGATTTTGCCCATATTTGGTGGAATGGGCTAGCTACACAGGAAGCTTTGCCGGGGTTCGAAAATTTTATTTTGGTCAAAAAGTGGTCACAAGATTCTCTTTTCGTGGTCACAAGGTTTTTGTTGATTTTGAGCAAGTTTTCTGAAAATTCCACAGGCCACGTCTTTCACCTTTTTAAGCTCATATTTTCTGTGGTTACTTCTTTTGTGCTTCTAAGTAAAGGAAAAATATAAAAAAAATAAAATAAAAAGTCAAAATTTCACAAAAAACAACGACAGCCCAAAAAATAGAAAAAAGAGAGGGGCAAAAGAGGAAGAATATTTAGAGGAGCACATAGAGAAGAACAAAGTGAGCCGCGTTAGCGTGTCCTGTCTGGTTCCTTGTTTGTGTTGCTGTTTCCATCTACCATACTTGTTCCCACACACCTATCACCTTGCTATCCACCATACTTTTGTCACACACCTGGTACTTGGAACATTTTAGACCAGCAACGAGAACAAGTACTTTGGACTATAATTCAGCATTACTTTCTGTTATTAACTTGTGTGCCAGATATACATATTACTCTTTGTTTGCATTCCAAGCTCCACAAATTCTTCAAATCAGTACAGAAAAAGGGCTTTGCAATCTCGGTACCACGGCCTCACAGGTATCATGAACCAGCCGCCGGTTGTACCGCCCACTGCTTGTGTTGGTAAGACCTTTGTAAGAGCTTGGTAAGACGCTTCCACTTGCTGTGAAAAGTGACACCACTGCAATCACGTAGTCATTTGGTAGGGATAACTTTCACCGTTTGTTCCTGTTTTTGTGTTTACAATGGGAGGAGGTGAACAGACTAGAGACAACAATCCTAAGGGTTTCAACGAGTGTGTCAACCAAGAGCAACTCCAAGCTGTTGTAGAGGATGCCCAAAAATGGATGAATGAGGCCGTCAGGTAGGCCGTCACTGATGCACTTACCGAACTCAACATTGGCTACAGCACGGAGAGATTTGACAAACGAATTTCCACGCTAACAGACAAGGTTACTGAGTTGGAAACCTTGGTGGCGGTCAACAACAATGACGTCTCTGGCAGCAACACTGATGGTCTCTTGCCAGAAGACACGGTGCATGATGCTGTTGGGAACTTAGATCAAGCAGCCTTCCGACAAGCAAGATTACGACGACGTCTTCGCCGCAACACGATAGGTATGGGTGGTGTCCACCACCATCAAGGTAATAATCATCGTGTACCCGATGATCCTTATGCTAACATTAAGTTCACAATACCATCTTTTTCGGGTCATTACGATGTCGAGGGATATCTTGATTGGGAGATGACAGTAGAACAAAAGTTTAGTGCCCACATTGTGCCTGAGCATCATAGAGCTCGTCAAGCTACTAGTGAGTTTAAGGATTTTTCCCATATTTGGTGGAATGGGCTAGCGGCACAGGATGCTTTGCCGGGGTTTGAAAATTTTATTTTGGTCAAAAACTGGTCACAAGATCCTCTTTTCGTGGTCACAAGGTTTTTGTCGATTTTGGGCAAGTTTTCTGAAAATTCCATAGCCCACGTGTTTCACCTTTTTTAGCACATATTTTCTGTGGTTACTTCTTTTGTGCTCCTAAGTAAACAAAAAATATCAAAAAAATAAAATAAAAAGTCAAAATTTCCCAAAATACAACTACAGCCCAAAACATAGAAAAAAAGAGGGGCAAAAGAGGAACAATATTTATAGGAGCACATAGAGAAGACCAAAGTGAGCTGTGTTAGCGTGTGCTGTCTGGTTCCTTGTTTGTGTTGCAGTTTCCATCTACCATACTTGTTCCCACACACCTGTCACCTTGCTATCCACCATACTTTTGTCACACACCTGGTACTTGGAACATTTTAGACCAGCAACGAGAACAAGTACTTTGGACTATAATTCAGCATTACTTTCTGTTACTGACTTGTGTGCCAGATATACATATTACTCTTTGTTTGCCTTCCAAGCTCCACAAATTCTTCAGATCAATACAGAAAAAGGGCTTTGCAATCTTGGTACCACTGCCTCACAGGTATCATGAACAAGACGCCGGTTGTACCGCCCACTGCTTGTGTTGGTAAGACCTTTGTAAGAGCTTGGTAAGACGCTTCCACTTGCTGTGAAAAGTGACACCACTGCAACCACGTAGTCATTTGGTAGGGATAACTTTCAACGTTTGTTCCTATTTTTGTGTTTACAATGGCAGGAGGTGAACAGACTAGAGACAACAATCCTAAGGGTTTCAACGAGTGTGTCAACCAAGAGCAACTCCAAGCTGTTGTAGAGGATGCCCAAAAATGGATGAATGAGGCCGTCAGGTAGGCCGTCACTGACGCACTCATTGAACTCAACATTGGCAATAGCATGGAGAGAATCGACAAACAAATTTCCTCGGTAACTGACAAGGTTACTGAGTTGGAAACCCTGGTGGCGGTCAATAACAATGACGTCTCTGGCAGCAACACTGATGGTCTCTTGCCAGAAGACATGGTGCATGATGTTGTTGGGAACTTAGATCGAGCAGCCTTCCGACAAGCAAGATTACGACGACGTCTTCGCCACAACACGATAGGTATGGGTGGTGTCCACCACCATCAAGGTAATAATCACCGTGTACCCGATGATCCTTATGCTAAGATTAAGTTCACAATACCATCTTTTTCGGTTCATTGCGATGCCAAGGGATATCTTGATTGGTAGATGACAGTAGAACAAAAGTTTAGTGCCCACCTTGTGCCTGAGCATCATAGAGTTCGTCAAGCTACTAGTGAGTTTAACGATTTTGCCATTATTTGGTGGAATAGGCTAGCTGCACAGGATGCTTTGCCGCGGTTCGAAAATTTTATTTTGGTCAAAAACTGGTCACAAGATCCTCTTTTCGTGGTCACAAGGTTTTTGTCGATTTTGGGCAAGTTTTCCGAAAATTCCACAGTGCGTCTTTCACCTTTTTAAGCTCATATTTTCTGTGGTTACTTCTTTTGTGCTCCTAAGTAAACAGAAAATATCAAAAAAATAAAATAAAAAGTCAAAATTTCCCAAAATACAACGACAGCCCAAAAAATAAAAAAAGAGAGGGCAAAAGAGGAACAATATTTATAGGAGCACATAGAGAAGACCAAAGTGAGCTGTGTTAGCGTGTGCTGTCTGGTTCCTTGTTTGTGTTACTGTTTCCATCTACCATACTTTTGTCACACACCTGGTACTTGAAACATTTTAGACCAGCAACGAGAACAAGTACTTTGGACTATAATTTAGCATTACTTTCTGTTACTGACTTGTGTGCCAGATATACATATTACTCTTTGTTTGTCTTCCAAGCTCCACAAATGCTTCAGATCAGTACAAAAAGGGCTTTGCAAACTCGGAACCAATGCCTCACAAGTATCACGAACGAGCCGTGGTTGTACTGCCCACTGTTTGTGTTGGTAAGAACTTTGTAAGAGCTTGGTAAGACGCTTCCACTTACTGTGAAAAGTGACACCACTGCAATCACGTAGTCATTTGGTAGGGATAACTTTCACCGTTTGTTCCTGTTTTTGTGTTTACAATGGGAGGAGGTGAACAGACTAGAGACAACAATCCTAAGGGTTTCAACGAGTGTGTCAGCTAAGAGCAACTTCAAGCTGTTGTACAGGATGCCCAAAAACGGATGAATGAGGCCATTAGGAAGGCCGTCATTGACGCACTCATTGAACCCAACATTGTCAACAACATGGAGAGATTGGACAAATGAATTTCCACGCTAACTGACAAGGTTACTGAGTTGGAAACCTTGGTGGTGGTCAACAACAATGATGTCTCTGACAGCAACACTGATGGTCTCTTGCCAGAAGACATGGTGCATGATGCTGTTGGGAACTTAGATCGAACAGCCTTCCGAAAAGCAAGATTACGATGATGTCTTCGCTGCAACACGACAGGTATGGGTGGTGTCCACCACCATCAAGGGAATAATCATTGTGTACCCGATGATCCTTATGCTAAGATTAAGTTCACAATACCATCTTTTTCGGTTCATTGCGATGCCAAGGGATATCTTGATTGGTAGATGACAGTAGAACAAAAGTTTAGTGCCCACCTTGTGCCTGAGCATCATAGAGTTTGTCAAGCTACTAGTGAGTTTAAGGATTTTGCCATTATTTGGTGGAATGGGCTAGCTGCACAGGATGCGTTGTCGGGGTTCAAAAATTTTATTTTGGTCAAAAAGTGGTCACAAGATCCTCTTTTCGTGGTCATAAGGTTTTTGTCGATTTTGAGCAAGTTTTCCGAAAATTCCACAGGCCACGTCTTTTACCTTTTTAAGCTCATATTTTTTGTCGTTACTTCTTTTGTGCTCCTAAGTAAAGGAAAAATATCAAAAAAATAAAATAAAAAAGTCAAAGTTTTCCAAAAAAACAACGATAGCCTAAAAAATAGAAAAAAAGAGAGGTGCAAAAGAGGAACAATATTTAGAGGAGCCCATAGAGAAGACCAAAGTGAGCTGTGTTAGCGTGTGCTATCTGGTTCCTTGTTTGTGTTGTTGTTTCCATCTACCATACTTATTTCCACACACCTGTCACCTTGCTATGCCCCATACTTTTGTCACACACCTAGTACTTGGAACATTTTAGACCAGCAACGAGAACAAGTACTTTGGTCTATAATTTAGCATTACTTTCTGTTACTGACTGGTGTACCAGATATACATATTACTCTTTGTTTGCCTTCTATGCTCCACAAATACATCAAATCAGTATAGAAAAAAGGCCTTTGCAATCTCGGTACCACTGCCTCATAGGTATCACGAACCAGCCGCTGGTTGTACCACCCACTGCTTGTGTTGGTAAGAACTTCGTAAGAGCTTGGTATGATGCTTCCACCTGCTGTGAAAAGTGACACCACTGCAACCACGTAGTCATTTGGTAGGGATAACTTTCACCGTTTGTTCCTGTTTTTGTGTTTATAATGGCTGGAGGTGAACAGACTAGAGACAACAATCCTAAGGGTTTCAACGAGTGTGTCAACCAAGAGCAACTCCAAGCTGTTGTAGAGGATGCCCAAAAATGGATGAATGAGGCTGTTAGGTAGGCCATTACTGACGCACTTACCGAACTCAACATTGGCTACAACACGGAGAGATTTGAGAAACGAATTTCCACGCTAACTGAAAAGATTACTGAGTTGGAAACCTTGGTGGCGGTCAACAACAATGACATCTCTGGCAGCAACACTGATGGTCTCTTGCCAGAAGACACGGTGCATGATGCTGTTGGGAACTTAGATCGAGCAGCCTTCCGACAAGCAAGATTATGACGACGTCTTCGCCGCAACACGATAGGTATGGGTGGTGTCCACCACCATCAAGGTAATAATCATCGTGTACCCGATGATCCTTATGCTAAGATTAAGTTCACAATACCATCTTTTTTGGGTCATTACGATGCCGAGGGATATCTTGATTGGGAGATGACAGTAGAACAAAAGTTTAGTGCCCACATTGTGCCTGAGCATCATAGAGCTCGTCAAGCTACTAGTGAGTTTAAGGATTTTGCCCATATTTGGTGGAATGGGCTAGCTACACAGGAAGCTTTGCTTAGGGTTCGAAAATTTTATTTTGGTCAAAAAGTGGTCACAAGATCCTCTTTTCGTGGTCACAAGGTTTTTGTCGATTTTGAGCAAGTTTTCTGAAAATTCCACAGGCCACGTCTTTCACCTTTTTAAGCTCATATTTTATGTGGTTACTTCTTTTGTGCTCCTAAGTAAAGGAAAATATAAAAAAATAAAATAAAAAGTCAAAATTTCACAAAAAAACGACAGCCCAAAAAATAGAAAAAAAGATAGGGGCAAAAGAGGAAGAATATTTAGAGGAGCACATAGAGAAGACCAAAGTGAGCCGTGTTAGCGTGTGCTGTCTGGTTCCTTGTTTGTGTTGCTGTTTCCATCTACCATATTTGTTCCCACACACCTGTCACCTTGCTATCCACCATACTTTTGTCACCCACTTGGTACTTCGAAAATTTTAGACCAGCAGCGAGAACAAGTACTTTGGACTATAATTCAGCATTACTTTCTGTTACTAGCTTGTGTGCCAGATATACATATTACTCTTTGTTTGCCTTCCAAGCTCCACAAATTCTTCAGATCAGTATAGAAAAAGGGCTTTGCAATCTCGGTACCACTGCCTCACAGGTATCACGAACCAGCCACCGATTGTACCACCCACTGCTTGTGTTGGTAAGAACTTTGTAAGAGCTTGGTAAGACGCTTCCACTTGCTGTGAAAAGTGACACCACTGCAACCACGTAGTCATTTGGTAGGGATAACTTTCACCGTTTGTTCCTGTTTTTGTGTTTACAATGGCAGGAGGTGAACAGACTGGAGACAACAATCCTAAGGGTTTCAACGAGTGTGTCAGCCAAGAGCAACTCCAAGCTGTTGTAGAGGATGCCCAAAAATGAATGAATGAGGCCGTCAGGAAGGCCGTCACTGACGCACTCATTGAACTCAACATTGGCAACAGCATGGAGAGATTGGACAAACGAATTTCCACGCTAACTGACAATGTTACCGAGTTGCAAACCATGGTGGCGGTCAACAACAATGATGTCTCTGGCAGCAACACTGATGGTCTCTTGCCAGAAGACACGGTGCATGATGCTGTTGGGAACTTAGATCGAGCAGCCTTCCGACAAGCAAGATTACGACGACGTCTTCGCCGCAACACGACAGCTATGGGTGGTGTCCACCACCATCAAGGGAATAATCACGACAGCTATGCTAAGATTAAGTTCACAATACCATCTTTTTTGGGTCATTAAGATGCCGTGGGATATCTTGATTGGGAGATGATAGTAGAACAAAAGTTTAGTGCCCACCTTGTGCCTGAGCATCACAGAGTTTGTCAAGCTACTAGTGAGTTTAAGGATTTTGCCATTATTTGGTGGATTGGGCTTGCTGCACACGATGCTTAGCCAGGGTTCGAAAATTTTATTTTGGTCAAAAAGTGGTCACAAGATCCTCTTTTCGTGGTCACAAGGTTTTTGTCGATTTTGAGCAAGTTTTCTGAAAATTCCACAGGCCACGTCTTTCACCTTTTTAAGCTCATATTTTCTGTGGTTACTTCTTTTGTGCTCCTAAGTAAAGGAAAAATATCAAAAAATAAAATAAAAAGTCAAAATTTCACAAAAAAACAACGACAGCCCAAAAAATAGAAAAAAAGATAGGGCAAAAGAGGAAGAATATTTAGAGGAGCACATAGAGATGACCAAAGTTAGCCATGTTAGCGTGTGCTGTCTGGTTCCTTGTTTGTGTTGCTGTTTCCATCTACCATACTTGTTTCCACACACCTGTCACCTTGCTATCCACCATACTTTTGTCACACACCTGGTACTTGGAACATTTTAGACCAGCAATGAGAACAAGTACTTTGGACTATAATTCAGCATTACTTTTTGTTACTGACTTGTGTGCCAGATATACATATTACTCTTTGTTTGCCTTCCAAGCTCCACAAATTCTTCAGATCAGTATAGAAAAAGGGCTTTGCAATCTCGGTACCACTGCCTCACAGGTATCACGAACCAGCCGCCGGTTGTACCGCCCACTGCTTGTGTTGGTAAGAACTTTGTAAGAGCTTGGTAAGACGCTTCCACTTGCTGTGAAAAGTGACACCACTACAACCACGTAGTCATTTGGTAGGGATAACTTTCACCGTTTGTTCCTATTTTTGTGTTTACAATGGCAGGAGGTGAACAGACTGGAGACAACAATCCTAAGGGTTTCAACGAGTGTGTCAGCCAAGAGCAACTCCAAGCTATTGTAGAGGATGCCCAAAACGGATGAATGAGGCCGTCAGGAAGGCCGTCACTGACGCACTCATTGAACTCAACATTGGCAACAGCATGGAGAGATTGGACAAACAAATTTCCTCGCTAATCGCATCAAGGTTCTTGAGTTGGAAACCTTGGTGGCGGTCAACAACAATGACGTCTTTAGGCACCAACAACGATGGTCTCTTGCCGGAAGACACGGTGCATGATGTTGTTGGGAACTTAGATCGAAAGCGACCTTCCGACAAGCAAGATTACGACGGCGTATTCGCCTTCACAAAGAACATGATGGTATGGGTGGTGTCCACCACCATCAAGGTAGTAATCACCGTGTACACGATGATCCTTATGCTAAGACTAAGCTCGCAATACCATCTTTTTTAGGGCATTACGATGCCGAGGGATATCTTGATTGGGAGATGACGAGTAGAACAAAAGTTTAGTGCCCACGTTGTGCTTGAGCATCATAGAGTTAAGTCAAGCTACTAGTGAGTTTAAGGATTTTGCCATTATTTGATTGAATGGGCTAGCTGCACAGGATGCTTTGCCGGGGTTCGAAAATTTTATTTTGGTCAAAAAGTGGTCACAAGATCCTCTTTTCGTGGTCACAAGGTTTTTGTCGAATTTGAGCAAGTTTTCTGAAAATTCCATAGGCCACGCCTTTCACCTTTTTTTTTTCAGCTCATATTTTATGGGTTACTTCTTTTGTGCTCCTAAGTAAAGGAAAAATATCAAATAAATAAAATAAAAAAGTCAAAATTTCCCAAAAAAACAACGATAGCCCAAAAATAGAAAAAAAGAGATGGGCAGAAGAGGACCAATATTTAGAGGAGCACATAGAGAAGACCAAAGTGTGCTGTGCTAGCGTGTGCTGTCTGGTTCCTTGTTTGTGTTGCTGTTTCCATCTACCATACTTGTTTCCACACACCTGTCACCTTGCTATCCACCATACTTTTGTCACACACCTATTACTTGGAACATTTTAGACCAGCAACGAGAACAAGTACTTTTAGACTATAATTCAGCATTACTTTCTATTACTGACTTGTGTGCCAGATATACATATTACTCTTTGTTTACCTTCCAAGCTCCACAAATTCTTCAGATCAGTATAGAAAAAGGGCTTTGCAATCTCGGTACCACTGCCTCACAGGTATCACGAACCAGCCACCGATTGTACCACCCACTGCTTGTGTTGGTAAGAACTTTGTAAGAGCTTGGTAAGACGCTTCCACTTGCTGTGAAAAGTGACACCACTGCAACCACGTAGTCATTTGGTAGGGATAACTTTCACCGTTTGTTCCTGTTTTTGTGTTTACAATGGCAGGAGGTGAACAGACTGGAGACAACAATCCTAAGGGTTTCAACGAGTGTGTCAGCCAAGAGCAACTCCAAGCTGTTGTAGAGGATGCCCAAAAATGAATGAATGAGGCCGTCAGGAAGGCCGTCACTGACGCACTCATTGAACTCAACATTGGCAACAACATGGAGAGATTGGACAAACGAATTTCCACGCTAACTGACAAGGTTACTGAGTTGGAAACCTTGGTGGCGGTCAACAACAATGACATCTTAGGCAGCAACACTGATGGTCTCTTGCCAGAAGACACGGTGCATGATGTTGTTGGGAACTCAGATCGAGCGGCGTTCCGACAAGCAAGATTACGACGACGTATTCGTCGCAACACGACAGGTATGGGTGGTGTCCACCACCATCAAGGTAATAATCACCGTGTACCCGATGATCCTTATGCTAAGACTAAGCTCGCAATACTATCTTTTTCGGGGCATTACGATGCCGAGGGATATCTTGATTGGGAGATGACAGTAGAACAAAAGTTTAGTGCCCACCTTGTGCCTGAGCATCATAGAGTTCGTCAAGCTACTAGTGAGTTTAAGGATTTTGCCATTATTTGATGGAATGGGCTAGCTGCACAGGATGCTTTGCCGGGGTTCGAAAATTTTATTTTGGTCAAAAAGTGGTCACAAGATCCTCTTTTCGTGGTCACAAGGTTTTTGTCGAATTTGAGCAAGTTTTCTGAAAATTCCATAGGCCACGTCTTTCACCTTTTTAAGCTCATATTTTATGGGGTTACTTCTTTTGTGCTCCTAAGTAAAGGAAAAATATCAAATAAATAAAATAAAAAAGTCAAAATTTCCCAAAAAAACAACGATAGCCCAAAAATAGAAAAAAAGAGATGGGCAGAAGAGGACCAATATTTAGAGGAGCACATGGAGAAGACCAACGTGAGCTGTGTTAGCTTGTGTTGTCTGGTTCCTTGTTTGTGTTGCTGTTTCCATCTACTATACTTGTTTCCACACACCTGTCACCTTGCTATCCACCATATTTTTGTCGCACACCTGGTACTTGGAACATTTTAGACCAGCAACGAGAACAAGTACTTTGGACTATAATTCAGCATTACTTTTTGTTACTGACTTGTGCGCCAGATATACATATTACTCTTTGTTTGCCTTGCAAGCTCCACAAATACATCAGATCAGTACAGAAAAAAGGGCTTTGCAATCTCGGTACCACTGCCTCATAGGTATCACGAACCAGCCGCCGGTTGTACCGCCCACTGCTTGTGTTGGTAAGAACTGTGTAAGAGCATGGTAAGACGCTTCCACTTACTGTGGAAAGTGACACCACTGCAACCACGTAGTCATTTGGTAGGGATAACTTTCACCGTTTGTTCCTATTTTTGTGTTTACAATGGCAGGAGGTGAACAGACTGGAGACAACAATCCTAAGGGTTTCAACGAGTGTGTCAGCCAAGAGCAACTCCAAGCTGTTGTTGAGGATGCCCAAAAATGGATGAATGAGGCCGTCAAGAAGGCCGTCACTGACGCACACATGGAACTCAACATTGGCAACAGCATGGAGAGATTGGACAAACGAATTTCCACGCTAACTGACAAGGTTACTGAGTTGGAAACCTTGGTGGCGGTCAACAACAATGACATCTTAGGCAGCAACACTGATGGTCTCTTGCCAGAAGACACGGTGCATGATGTTGTTGGGAACTCAGATCGAGCAGCGTTCCGACAAGCAAGATTACGACGACGTATTCGTCGCAACACGACAGGTATGGGTGGTGTCCACCACCATCAAGGTAGTAATCACCGTGTACACGATGATCCTTATGCTAAGACTAAGCTCACAATACCATCTTTTTCAGGGCATTACGATGCCGAGGGATATCTTGATTGGGAGATGACAGTAGAACAAAAGTTTAGTGCCCACCTTGTGCCTGAGCATCATAGAGTTCGTCAAGCTACTAGTGAGTTTAAGGATTTTGCCATTATTTGGTGGAATGGGCTAGCTGCATAGGTTGCTTTTCCCGGGTTCAAAATTTTTATTTTGGTCAAAAGGTGGTCACAAGATCCTCTTTTCATGGTCACAAGGTTTTTGTCGATTTTGAACAAGTTTTCTGAAAATTCCACAGGCCATGTCTTTCACCTTTTTAAGCTCATATTTTCTGTGGTTACTTCTTTTGTGCTCCTAAGTAAAGGAAAAATATCAAAAAAATAAAATAAAAAAGTCAAAATTTCCCAAAAAAACAACGACAGCACAAAAAATAGAAAAAAAGAGATGGGCAAAAGTGGAACAATATTTAGAGGAGCACATGGAGAAGACCAACGTGAGCTGTGTTAGCGTGTGCTATCTAGTTCCTTGTTTGTGTTGCTGTTTCCATCTACCATACTTGTTTCCACACACCTATCACCTTGCTATCCACCATACTTTTGTCACACACCCGGTACTTGGAACGTTTTAGACCTCCAACGAGAACAAGTACTTTGGACTATAATTTAGCATTACTTTCTGTTACTGACTTGTGTGCCAGATATACAAATTACACTTTGTTTGCCTTCCAAGCTCCACAAATTCTTCCGATCAGTACAGAAAAAGGGCTTTGCAATCTCGGTACCACTGCCTCACAGGTATCACGAACCAGCCGCTTGTTGTACCGCCCACTGCTTGTGTTGGTAAGAACTTTGTAAGAGCTTGGTAAGACGCTTCCACTTGCTATGAAAAGTGACACCACTACAACCACGTAGTCATTTGGTAGGGATAGCTTTCACCGTTTGTTCCTATTTTTGTGTTTACAATGGCAAGAGGTGAATAGACTAGAGATAACAATCCTAAGGGTTTCAACGAGTGTGTCAGCCAAGAGCAACTCCAAGCTGTTGTAGAGGCTGCCCAAAAATGGATGAATGAGGCCGTCAGGAAGGCCATCACTGGTGCACTCATTGAAACCAACATTGGCAACAGCATGGAGAGATTGGACAAACGAATTTCCACGCTAACTAACAAGGTTACTGAGTTGGAAACCTTGGTGGCGGTCAACAACAATGACATCTTAGGCAGCAACACTGATGGTCTCTTGCCAGAAGACACGGTGCATGATGTTGTTGGGAACTCAGATCGAGCAGCCTTCCGACAAGCAAGATTACGACGACGTATTCGTCGCAACACGACAGGTATGGGTGGTGTCCACCACCATCAAGGTAATAATCACCGTGTACCCGATGATCCTTATGCTAAGACTAAGCTCGCAGTACCATCTCTTTCGGGTCACTACGATGCCGAGGGATATCTTGATTGGGAGACGACAGAAGAACAAAAGTTTAGTGCCCACCTTGTGCCTGAGCATCATAGAGTTCGTCAAGCTACTAGTGAGTTTAAGGATTTTGCCATTATTTGGTGGAATGGGCTAGCTGCACAGGATGCTTTGCCGGGGTTCAAAAATTTTATTTTGGTCAAAAAGTGGTCACAAGATCCTTTTTTCGTGGTCACAAGGTTTTTGTCGATTTTGAGCAAGTTTTCTGAAAATTCCACAGGCCACGTCTTTCACCTTTTTAAGCTCAAATTTTATGGGGTTACTTCTATTGTGCTCCTAAGTAAAGGAAAAATATCAAATAAATAAAATAAAAAGTCAAAATTTCTGAGAAAAACAACGATAGCCCAAAAATAGAAAAAAAGAGATGGGCAGAAGAGGAACAATATTTAGAGGAGCACATAGAGAAGACCAAAGTGAGTTGTGTTAGCGTGTGTTGTCTGGTTCCTTGTTTGTGTTGCTGTTTTCCATCTACCATACTTGTTTCCACACACCTGTCACCTTGCTATCCACCATATTTTTGTTGCACACCTGGTACTTGGAACATTTTAGACCAGCAACGAGAACAAGTACTTTGGACTATAATTCAGCATTACTTTCTGTTACTGACTTGTGCGCCAGATATACATATTACTCTTTGCTTGCCTTCCAAGCTCCACAAATACATCAGATCAGTACAGAAAAAGGGCTTTGCAATCTCGGTACCACTGCCTCATAGGTATCACGAACCAGCCGCCGGTTGTACCGCCCACTGCTTGTATTGGTAAGAACTTTGTAAGAGCATGGTAAGACGCTTCCACTTTCTGTGGAAAGTGACACCACTGCAACCACGTAGTCATTTGGTAGGGATAACTTTCACCGTTTGTTCCTGTTTTTGTGTTTAGAATGGTAGGAGGTGAACAGACTGGAGACAACAATCCTAAGGGTTTCAACGAGTGTGTCGACCAAGAGCAACTCAAAGCTATTGTTGAGGATGCCCAAAAAGCGGATGAATCAGTCGTCGGGAAGGCCGTCACCAGCGCACTCATGGAACTCAACATTGGCAACAGCATGGAGAGATTGGACAAACGAATTTCCACGCTAACTAACAAGGTTACTGAGTTCAAAACCTTGGTGGTGGTCAACAACAATGACGTCTCAGGCAGCAACACTTATGGTCTCTTGCCAGAAGACACGGTGCATGATGTTGTTGGGAACTCAGATCGAGCAGCCTTCCGATAAGCAAGATTACGATGACGTCTTCGTCGCAACACGACAGGTATGGGTGGTGTCCACCACCATCAAGGTAATAATCACCGTGTACCCGATGATCCTTATGCTAAGACTAAGCTCGCAATACCATCTCTTTCGGGTCACTACGATGCCGAGGGATATCTTGATTGGGAGACGACAGAAGAACAAAAGTTTAGTGCCCACCTTGTGCCTGAGCATCATAGAGTTCGTCAAGCTACTAGTGAGTTTAAGGATTTTGCCATTATTTGGTGGAATGGGCTAGCTGCACAGGATGCTTTGCCGGGGTTCAAAAATTTTATTTTGGTCAAAAAGTGGTCACAAGATCCTCTTTTCGTGGTCACAAGGTTTTTGTCGATTTTGAGCAAGTTTTCTGAAAATTCCACAGGCCACGTCTTTCACCTTTTTAAGCTCATATTTTATGGGGTTACTTCTTTTGTGCTCCTAAGTAAAGGAAAAATATCAAATAAATAAAATAAAAAAGTCAAAATTTCCCAAAAAAACAACGATAGCCCAAAAATAGAAAAAAAGAGATGGGCAGAAGAGGAACAATATTTAGAGGAGCACATAGAGAAGACCAAAGTGAGTTGTGTTAGCGTGTGTTGTCTGGTTCCTTGTTTGTGTTGCTGTTTTCCATCTACCATACTTGTTTCCACACACCTATCACCTTGCTATCCACCATATTTTTGTTGCACACCTGGTACTTAGAACATTTTAGACCAGCAACGAGAACAAGTACTTTGGACTATAATTCAGCATTACTTTCTGTTACTGACTTGTGCGCCAGATATACATATTACTCTTTGCTTGCCTTCCAAGCTCCACAAATACATCAGATCAGTACAGAAAAAGGGCTTTGCAATCTCGGTACCACTGCCTCATAGGTATCACGAACCAGCCGCCGGTTGTACCGCCCACTGCTTGTATTGGTAAGAACTTTGTAAGAGCATGGTAAGACGCTTCCACTTTCTGTGGAAAGTGACACCACTGCAACCACGTAGTCATTTGGTAGGGATAACTTTCACCGTTTGTTCCTGTTTTTGTGTTTAGAATGGTAGGAGGTGAACAGACTGGAGACAACAATCCTAAGGGTTTCAACGAGTGTGTCAGCCAAGAGCAACTCCAAGCTGTTGTTGAGGATGCCCAAAAACGGATGAATCAGGTCGTCAGGAAGGCCGTCACTGACGCACACATGGAACTCAACATTGGCAACAGCATGGAGAGATTGGACAAACGAATTTCCACGCTAACTAACAAGGTTACTGAGTTCAAAACCTTGGTGGTGGTCAACAACAATGACGTCTCAGGCAGCAACACTTATGGTCTCTTGCCAGAAGACACGGTGCATGATGTTGTTGGGAACTCAGATCGAGCAGCCTTCCGATAAGCAAGATTACGATGACGTCTTCGTCGCAACACGACAGGTATGGGTGGTGTCCACCACCATCAAGGTAATAATCACCGTGTACCCGATGATCCTTATACTAAGACTAAGCTCACAATACCATCTTTTTTTGGTCATTACGATGCCGAGGGATATCTTGATTGGGAGATGACAGTAGAACAAAAGTATAGTGCCCACCTTGTGCCTGAGCATCATAGAGTTTGTCAAGCTACTAGTGAGTTTAAGGATTTTGCCATTATTTGGTGGAATGGGCTAGCTGCACAGGATGCTTTGCCGGGGTTCAAAAATTTTATTTTGGTCAAAAAGTGGTCACAAGATCCTATTTTCGTGGTCACAAGGTTTTTATCGAATTTGAGCAAGTTTTCTGAAAATTACACTGGCCACGTCTTTCACCTTTTTAAGCTCATATTTTCTGTGGTTACTTCTTTTGTGCTCCTAAGTAAAGGAAAAATATCAAAAAAATAAAATAAAAAGTCAAAATTTCCCAAAAAAACAACGACAGCCCAAAAATTAGAAAAAAAGAGGGGCAAAAGAGGAACAATATTTAGAGGAGCACATAGAGAATACCAAAGTGAGCTGTGCTAGCGTGTGCTGTCTGGTTCCTTGGTTGTGTTGCTGTTTCCATCTACCATACTTGTTCCTACACACTTGTCACCATGCTATGCACCATACTTTTGTCACACACCTAGTACTTTGAACATTTTAGACCAGCAACGAGAACAAGTACTTTGGACTATAATTCAGCATCACTTTCTATTACTGACTTGTGTGCCAGATATACATATTACTCTTTGTTTGCCTTCCAAGCTCCACAAATTCTTCAGATTAGTATAGAAAAAGGGCTTTGCAATCTCGGTACCACTGCCTCACAGGTATCACGAACCAGCCACCGGTTGTACCGCCCACTGGTTGTGTTGGTAAGAACTTTGTAAGAGCTTGGTACGACGCTTCCACTTACTGTGAAAAGTGACACCACTGCAACCACATAGTCATTTGGTAGGGATAACTTTCACCGTTTGTTCCTGTTTTTGTGTTTACAATGGTAGGAGGTGAACAGACTGGAGACAACAATCCTAAGGGTTTCAACGAGTGTGTCAGCTAAGAGCAACTCCAAGCTATTGTAGAGGATGCCCAAAAATGGATGACTGAGGCCGTTAGAAAGGCAATCACTGACGGACACATGGAACTCAACATTGGCAACAGCATGGAGAGACTGGATAAACGAATTTCCACGCTAACTGATAAGGTTACTAAGTTAGAAACCTTGGTGGCGGTCAACAACAATGACGTCTCTGGCAACAATACTGATGGACTCTTGCCAAAAGACACGGTGCATGATGTTGTTGGGAACTTAGATCGAGCAGCCTTCCGACAAGCAAGATTACGACGACGTCTTCGCTGCAACACGACAGGTATGGGTGCTGTCCACCACCATCAAGTTAATAATCACCGTGTACCCGATGATCCTTATGCTAAGACTAAGCTCACAATACCAACTTTTTCGGGTCATTACGATGCCGAGGGATATTTTGATTGGGAGATGATAGTAGAACAAATGTTTAGTGCCCACCTTGTGCCTGAGCATCATAGAGTTTGTCAAGCTACTAGTGAGTTTAAGCATTTTTCCATTATTTGGTGGAATGGGCTAGCTGCACAGGATGCTTTGCCGGGGTTCAAAAATTTTATTTTGGTCAAAAAGTGGTCACAAGATCCTCTCTTCGTGGTCACAAGGTTTTGTTGATTTTGAGCAAGTTTTCTGAAAATTCCATAGGCCACGTCTTTCACCTTTTTAAGCTCATATTTTCTGTGGTTACTTCTTTTGTGCTCCTAAGTAAAGGAAAAATATCAAAAAAATAAAATAAAAAGTCAAAATTTCCCAAAAAAACAACGATAGCCCAAAAAATAGAAAAAAAGATAGGGGCAAAAGAGGAACAATATTTAGAGGAGCACATAGAGAAGACCAAAGTGAGCCAGTGTTAGCGTGTGTTGTCTGGTTCCTTGTTTGTGTTGCTGTTTCCATCTACCATACTTGTTTCCACACACCTGTCACCTTGCTATCCACCATACTTTTGTCACACACCTAGTACTTGGAACATTTTAGACCAGCAACGAGAACAAGTACTTTGGACTATAATTCAGCATTACTTTCTGTTACTGACTTGTGTGCCAGATATACATATTACTCTTTGTTTGCCTTCCAAGCTCCACAAATTCTTCAAATCAGTACAGAAAAAGGGCTTTGCAATCTCGGTACCACTGCCTCACAGGTATCACGAACCAGCCGCCGGTTGTACCGCCCACTACTTGTGTTGGTAAGAACTTTGTAAGAGCTTGGTAAGATGCTTCCACTTGCTATGAAAAGTGACACCACTGCAACCACGTAGTCATTTGGTAGGGATAACTTTCACCGTTTGTTCCTATTTTTGTGTTTACAATGGCAGGAGGTGAACAGACTGGAGACAACAATCCTAAGGGTTTCAACGAGTGTGTTAGCCAAGAGCAACTCCAAGCTGTTGTAGAGGATGCCCAAAAATGGATGAATGAGGCCGTCAGGAAGGCCGTCACTGACACACACATGGAACTCAACATTGGCAACAGCATGGAGAGATTGGACAAACAAATTTCCACGCTAATTGACAAGGTTACTGAGTTGGAAACCTTAGTGACGGTCAACAACAATGACGTCTCTGGCAGCAACACTGATGGTCTCTTGCCAGAAGACACGGTGCATGATGCTGATGGGAACTTAGATCGAGCAGCCTTTCGACAAGCAAGATTACGACGACGTCTTCGCCGCAACATGACTGGTATGGGTGGTGTCCACCAGTATCAAGTTAATAATCACCGTGTACCCGATGATCCTTATGCAAAGACTAAGCTCACAATACCAAATTTTTTGGGTCATTACGATGCCGAGCGATACCTTGATTGGGAGATGATAGTAGAACAAATGTTTAGTGCACACCTTGTGCCTGAGCATCATAGAGTTTGTCAAGCTACTAGTGAGTTTAAGGAATTTTCCATTATTTGGTGGAATGGGCTAGCTGCACAAGATGTTTTGCCGGGTTTCGAAAATTTTATTTTGGTGAAAAAGTGGTCACAAGATCCTCTTTTCGTGGTCACAAGGTTTTTGTCGATTTTGAGCAAGTTTTCTGAAAATTCCACAGGCCACGTCTTTCACCTTTTTAAGCTCATATTTTCTGTGGTTACTTCTTTTGTGCTCCTAAGTAAAGGAAAAATATCAAAAAAATAAAATAAAAAGTCAAAATTTCCCAAAAAATAGAAAAAAATAGGGGCAAAAGAGGAACAATATTTAGAGGAGCACATAGAGAAGACCAAAGTGAGCTGTGTTAGCGTGTGTTGTCTGGTTCCTTATTTGTGTTGCTGCTTACATCTACCATACTTGTATCCACACACCTGTCACCTTGCTATCCAACATACTTTTGTCACACCCCTCATACTTGGAACATTTTAGACCAGCAAGGAGAACAAGTACTTTGGACTATAATTTACCATTACTTTCTGTTACTGACTTGTGCGCCAGATATACATATTACTCTTTGTTTGCCTTCCAAGCTCCGCAAATACATCAGATCAGAACAGAAAAAAGGGCTTTGCAATCTCGGTACCACAGCCTCATAGGTATCACGAACCAGCCGCCGGTTGTACCGCCCACTGCTTGTGTTGGTAAGAACTTTATAAGAGCTTGGTAAGACGCTTCCACTTGCTATGGAGAGTGACACCACTGCAACCACGTAGTCATTTGGTAGCGATAACTTTCACCATTTGTTCCTGTTTTTGTGTTTACAATGGCAGGAGGTGAACAGACTGGAGACAACAATCCTAAGGGTTTCAACGAGTGTGTCAGCCAAGAGCAACTCCAAGCTATTGTAGAGGATGCCCAAAAATGGATGAATGAGGCCGTTAGGAAGGCCATCACTAACGCACACATGGAACTCAACATTGGCAACAGCATGGAGAGATTGGACAAATGAATTTCCACGCTAACTGACAAGGTTACTGAGTTGGAAACCTTGGTGGCGGTCAACAACAATAACGTCTCTGGCAGCAACACTGATGGTCTCTTGCTAGAAGACACAGTGCATGATGCAGTAGAGAACTTAGATCGAGCAGCCTTCTGACAAGCAAGATTACGACCACGTCTTTGCCGCAACACGACAGGTATGGGTGGTGTCCACCACCACCAAGTTAATAATCATCGTGTACCCGATGATCCTTATGCTAAGACCAAGCTCACAATACCAACTTTTTTGGGTCATTACGATGCCGAGGGATATCTTGATTGGGAGATGATAGTAGAACAAATGCTTAGTGCCCACCTTGTGCCTGAGCATCATAGAGTTCGTCAAGCTACTAGTGAGTTTAAGGATTTTGCCTTTATTTGGTGGAATAGGCTAGCTGCACAGGATGCTTTGCCGGGGTTCGAAAATTTTATTTTTGTCAAAAAGTGGTAACAAGATCCTCTTTTCGTGGTCACAAGGTTTTTGTCGATTTTGAGCAAGTTTTCTGAAAATTCCACAGGCCACGTCTTTCACCTTTTTAAGCTCATATTTTCTGTGGTTACTTCTTTTGTGCTCCTAAGTAAAGGAAAAAATAAAATAAAAAGTCAAAATTTCCCAAAAAAACAACGACAGCCCAAAAAATAGAAAAAAAGATAGGGGCAAAAGAGGAACAATATTTAGAGGAGCACATAGAGAAGACCAAAGTGAGCCGTGTTAGCGTGTGTTGTCTGGTTCCTTATTTGTGTTGCTGCTTACATCTACCATACTTGTATCCACACACCTGTCACCTTGCTATCCAACATACTTTTGTCACACCCCTCATACTTGGAACATTTTAGACCAGCAAGGAGAACAAGTACTTTGGACTATAATTTACCATTACTTTCTGTTACTGACTTGTGCGCCAGATATACATATTACTCTTTGTTTGCCTTCCAAGCTCCGCAAATACATCAGATCAGAACAGAAAAAAGGGCTTTGCAATCTCGGTACCACAGCCTCATAGGTATCACGAACCAGCCGCCGGTTGTACCGCCCACTGCTTGTGTTGGTAAGAACTTTATAAGAGCTTGGTAAGACGCTTCCACTTGCTATGGAGAGTGACACCACTGCAACCACGTAGTCATTTGGTAGCGATAACTTTCACCATTTGTTCCTGTTTTTGTGTTTACAATGGCAGGAGGTGAACAGACTGGAGACAACAATCCTAAGGGTTTCAACGAGTGTGTCAGCCAAGAGCAACTCCAAGCTGTTGTAGAGGATGCCCAAAAATGGATGACTGAGGCCATTAGGAAGGCCATCACTGACGGACACATGGAACTCAACATTGGCAACAGCATGGAGAGATTGGACAAACGAATTTCCACGCTAACTGACAAGGATACTGAGTTGGAAACCTTGGTGGCAGTCAACAACAATGACGTCTCTGGCAGCAACACTAATGGTCTCTTGCCAGAAGACACGGTGCATGATGCTGTTGGGAACTTAGATCGAGCAGCCTTCCGACAAGCAAGATTACGACGACGTCTTTGCCGCAACACGACAGGTATGGGCGGTGTCCACCACCATCAAGTTAATAATCACCGTGTACCCGATGATCCTTATGCAAAGACTAAGCTCACAATACCAAATTTTTTGGGTCACTACAATGCCGAGAGATATCTTGATTGGGAGATGATAGTAGAACAAAAGTTTAGTGCCCACCTTGTGCCTGAGCATCATAGAGTTCGTCAAGCTACTAGTGAGTTTAAGGATTTTGCCATTATTTGGTGGAATGGGCTAGCTGCACAGGATGCTTTGCCGGGGTTCGAAAATTTTATTTTTGTCAAAAAGTGGTCACAAGATCCTCTTTTCGTGGTCACAAGGTGTTTGTCGATTTTGAGCAAGTTTTCTGAAAATTCCACAGGCCACGTCTTTCACCTTTTTAAGCTCATATTTTATGGGGTTACTTCTTTTGAGCACCAAAATAAGGAAAAATGTCAAATAAATAAAATAAAAAGCTCAAAATTTTCCAAAAAAACAACGATAGCCCAAAAATAGAAAAAAAGAGATGGGCAAAAGAGGAACAATATTTAGAGGAGCACATAGAGAAGACCAAAGTGAGCCGTGTTAGCGTGTGCTGTCTGGTTCCTCGTTTGTGTTGCTGTTTCCATCTACCATACTAGTTTCCACACACCTGTCACCTTGCTATCCACCATACTTTTTTCACACACCTGGTACTTGGAACATTTTAGACCAGCAATGAGAGCAAGTACTTTGGACTATAATTCAGCATTACTTTCTATTACTGACTTGTGTGCCAGATATACATATTACTCTTTGTTTGCCTTCCAAGCTCCACAAATTCTTCAGTATAGAAAAAGGGCTTTGCAATCTCGGTACCACTGCCTCACAGGTATCACGAACCAGCCACCGGTTGTACCGCCCACTGCTTGTGTTGGCAAGAACTTTGTAAGAGCTTAGTACGACGCTTCCACTTACTGTGAAAAGTGACACCACTGCAACCACATAGTCATTTGGTAGGGATAACTTTCACCGTTTGTTCCTGTTTTTGTGTTTACAATGGCAGGAGGTGAATAGACTGGAGACAACAATCCTAAGGGTTTCAACGAGTGTGTCAGCCAAGAGCAACTCCAAGCTGTTGTAGAGGATGCCCAAAAATGGATGACTGAGGCCATTAGGAAGGCCATCACTGACGGACACATGGAACTCAACATTGGCAACAGCATGGAGAGATTGGACAAACGATTTTCCATGCTAACTGACAAGGTTACTGAGTTGGAAACCTTGGTGGCGGTCAACAACAACGACGTCTCTAGCAGCAACACTGATGGTCTCTTGCCAGAAGACACGATGCATGATGCTGTTGGGAACTTAGATCGAGCAGCCTTCCGACAAGCAAGATTACGACGACGTCTTTGCCGCAACACGACAGGTATGGGCGGTGTCCACCACCATCAAGTTAATAATCACCGTGTACCCGATGATCCTTATGCAAAGACTAAGCTCACAATACCAAATTTTTTGGGTCACTACAATGCCGAGAGATATCTTGATTGGGAGATGATAGTAGAACAAAAGTTTAGTGCCCACCTTGTGCCTGAGCATCATAGAGTTCGTCAAGCTACTAGTGAGTTTAAGGATTTTGCCATTATTTGGTGGAATGGGCTAGCTGCACAGGACGCTTTGCCAAGGTTCAAAAATTTTATTTTGGTCAAAAAGTGGTCACAAGATCCTCTTTTCGTGGTCACAAGGTTTTTGTCGATTTTGACCAAGTTTTCTGAAAATTCCACAGGCCACGTCTTTCACCTTTTTAAGCTCATATTTTATGGGGTTACTTCTTTTGAGCACCAAAATAAGGAAAAATGTCAAATAAATAAAATAAAAAGTCGAAATTTCCCAAAAAAACAACGATAGCCCAAAAATAGAAAAAAAGAGATGGGCAAAAGAGGAACAATATTTAGAGGAGCACATAGAGAAGACCAAAGTGAGCTGTGTTAGCGTGTGCTGTCTGGTTCCTCGTTTGTGTTGCTGTTTCCATCTACCATACTAGTTTCCACACACCTGTCACCTTGCTATCCACCATACTTTTTTCACACACCTGGTACTTGGAACATTTTAGACCAGCAATGAGAGCAAGTACTTTGGACTATAATTCAGCATTACTTTCTATTACTGACTTGTGTGCCAGATATACATATTAGTCTTTGTTTGCCTTTTAAGCTCCACAAACTCTTCAGATCAGTACAGAAAAAGGGCTTTGCAATCTCGGTACCACTGCCTCACAGGTATCACGAACCAGCCGCCGGTAGCACCGCCCACTGCTTGTGTTGGTAAGAACTTTGTAAGAGCTTGGTAAGACGCTTCCACTTGCTGTGAAAAGAGACACCACTACAACCACGTAGTCATTTGGTAGGGATAACTTTCACCGTTTGTTCCTATTTTCGTGTTTACAATGGCAGGAGGTGAACAGACTGGAGACAACTATCCTAAGGGTTCCAACGAGTGTGTCAGCCAAGAGCAACTCCAACTTGTTGTAGAGGATGCCCAAAAACGGATGAATGAGGCCGTCAGGAAGGTCGTCACTGACGCACTCATGCAACTCAACATTGGCAACAGCATGGAGAGACTGGACAAACGAATTTCCACGCTAACTGACAAGGTTACTAAGTTGGAAATCTTGGTGGCGGTCAACAACAATGACGTCTCTGGCAGCAACACTGATGGTCTCTTGCCAGAAGACACGATGCATGATGCTGTTGGGAACTTAGATCGAGCAGCCTTCCGACAAGCAAGATTACGACGACGTCTTCGCCGCAACACGACAGGTATGGGTGGTGTCCACCACCATCAAGTTAATAATCACCGTGTACCCGATGATCCTTATGCTAAGACTAAGCTCACAATACCAACTTTTTCGGGTCATTATGATGCCGAGGGATATCTCGATTGGGAGATGATAGTAGAACAACTGTTTAGTGCCCACCTTGTGCCTGAGCATCATTGAGTTCGTCAAGCTACTAGTGACTTTAAGGATTTTTCCATTATTTGGTGGAATGGGCTAGCTGCACAGGATGCTTTGCCGGGGTTCAAAAATTTTATTTTGGTCAAAAAGTGGTCACAAGATCCTCTTTTCGTGGTCACAAGGTTTTATCGATTTTGCGCAAGTTTTCTAAAAATTCCACAGGCCACGTCTTTCACCTTTTTAAGCTCATATTTTCTGTGGTTACTTCTTTTGTGCTCCTAAGTAAAGGAAAAATATCAAAAAAATAAAATAAAAAAGTCGAAATTTCCCAAAAAAACAACGACAGCCCAAAAAATAGACAAAAAGATAGGGGCAAAAGAGGAACACTATTTAGAGGAGCACATAGAGAAGACCAAAGTGAGCTGTGTTAGCGTGTGTTGTCTGGTTCCTTGTTTGTGTTGCTGTTTACATCTACCATACTTGTTTCCACACACCTGTCACCTTGTTATCCACCATACTTTTGTAACACACCTGGTATTTGGAACATTTTAGACCAGCAACGAGAACAAGTACTTTGGACTATAATTCAGCATTACTTTCTATTACTGACTTGTGTGCCAAATATACATATTACTCTTTCTTTGCCTTCCAAGCTCCACAAATTCTTCAAATCAGTACAGAAAAAGGGCTTTGCAATCTCGGTACCACTGCCTCATAGGTATCACGAACCAGCCACCGGTTGTACCGCCCACTGCTTGTGTTGGTAAGAACTTTGTAAGAGCTTGGTAAGACGCTTCCACTTGCTATGAAAAGTGACACCACTGCAACCACGTAGTCATTTGGTAGGGATAACTTTCACCGTTTATTCCTGTTTTTGTGTTTACAATGGCAAGAGGTGAACAGACTGGAGACAACAATCCTAAGGGTTTCAACGAGTGTGTCAGCCAAGAGCAACTCCAAGCTGTTGTAGAGGATGCCCAAAAATGGATGAATGAGGCCATCAGGAAGGCCGTCACTGACGCACACATGGATCTCAACATTGGCAACAGCATGGAGAGATTGGACAAACGAATTTCCACGCTAACTGACAAGGTTACTGAGTTGGAAACCTTAGTGGCGGTCAACAACAATGACGTCTCTGGCAGCAACACTGATGGTCTCTTACCAGAAGACACGGTGCATGATGCTGTTGGGAACTTAGATCGAGCAGCATTTCGACAAGCAAGATTACGACGACGTCTTCGCCGCAACACGACAGGTATGGGTGGTGTCCACCACTGTCAAGTTAATAATCACCGTGTACCCGATGATCCTTATGCAAAGACTAAGCTCACAATACCAAATTTTTTGGGTCACTACAATGCCGAGAGATATCTTGATTGGGAGATGATAGTAGAACAAATGTTTAGTGCCCAACTTGAGCCTGAGCATCATAGAGTTCGTCAAGCTACTAGTGAGTTTAACTAATTTTCCATTATTTGGTGGAATGGGCTAGCTGCACAGGATGCTTTGCCGGGGTTCAAAAATTTTATTTTGGTGAAAAAGTGGTCACAAGATCCACTTTTCGTGGTCACAAGGTTTTTGTCGATATTGAGCAAGTTTTCTGAAAATTCCACAGGCCATGTCTTTCACCTTTTTAAGCTCATATTTTCTGTGGTCACTTCTTTTGTGCTCCTAAGTAAAGGAAAAATATCAAAAAATAAAATAAAAAAGTCAAAATTTCCCAAAAAACAACGACAGCCCAAAAAATAGAAAAAAAGATAGGGGCAAAAGAGGAACAATATTTAGAGGAGCACATAGAGAAGACCAAAGTCAGCTGTGTTAGCGTGTGTTGTCTGGTTCCTTGTTTGTGTTGCTGTTTACATCTACCATACTTGTTTCCACACACCTTTCACCTTGCTATCCACCATACTTTTGTCACACACCTGGTACTTGGAACATTTTAGACTAGCAACGAGAACAAGTACTTTGGACTATAATTCAGCATTACTTTCTATTACTGACTTGTGTGCCAGATATACATATTACTCTTTGTTTGCCTTCCAAGCTCCACAAATTCTTCAAATCAGTACAGAAAAATGGCTTTTTAATCTCGGTACCACTGCCTCACAGGTATCACGAACCAGCAGTCAGTTGTACCGCCCACTGCTTGTGTTGGTAAGAACTTTGTAAGAGCTTGGTAAGACGCTTCCACTTGCTATGAAAATTGACACCACTGCAACCACGTAGTCATTTGGTAGGGATAACTTTCACCGTTTGTCCCTATTTTTATATTTACAATGACAAGAGGTGAACAGACTGGAGACAACAATCCTAAGGGTTTCAACGAGTGTGTCAGCTAAGAGCAACTCCAAGCTGTTGTAGAGGATGCCCAAAAACGGATGAATGAGGCCGTCAGGAAGGCCGTCACGGACGCACACATGGAACTCAACATTGGCAACATCATGGAGAGATTGGACAAACAAATTTTCATGCTAACTGACAAGGTTACTGAGTTGGAAACCTTGGTGGCGGTCAACAACAATGACGTCTCTGGCAGCAACACTGATGGTCTCTTGCCAGAAGACACGGTGCTTGATGCAGTTGGGAACTTAGATCGAGCAGCCTTCTGACAAGTAAGATTACGACGACGTCTTCGCCGCAACACGACAGGTATGGGTGGTGTCCAGCACCATCAAGTTAATAATCACCGTGTACCCGATTATCCTTATGCTAAGACTAAGCTCACAATACCAACTTTTCCGGGTCATTACGATGCCGAGGGATATCTTGATTGGGAGATGATAGTAGAACAAATGTTTAGTGCCCACCTTGTGCCTGAGCATCATAGAGTTCGTCAAGCTACTAGTGAGTTTAAGGATTTTTCCATTATTTGGTGGAATCGGCTAGCTGCACAGGATGCTTGGTTGGGGTTCGAAAATTTTTTTTTGGTCAAAAAGTGGTAACAAGATCATTTTTTCGTGGTCACAAGGTTTTTGTCGATTTTGAGCAAGTTTTCTGAATATTCCACAGGCCACGTCTTTCACCTTTTTAAGCTTATATTTTCTGTGGTCACTTCTTTTGTGCTCCTAAGTAAAGGAAAAATATCAAAAAATAAAATAAAAAAGTCAAATTTTCCCAAAAAACAACGACAGCCCAAAAAATAGAAAAAAAAGAGGGGCAAAAGAGGAACAATATTTACAGGAGCACATAGAGAAGACCAAAGTGAGCTGTGTTAGCGTGTGCTGTCTGGTTCCTTGTTTGTGTTGCTGTTTCCATCTACAATACTTGTTTCCACACACCTATCACCTTTCTATCCACCATACTTTTGTCGCACACTTGGTATTTGGAACATTTTAGACCAGCAACGAGAACAAGTACTTTGGACTATAATTCAGCATTACTTTCTATTACTGAGTTGTGTGCCAGATATACATATTGCTCTTTGTTTGCCTTCCAAGCTCCACAAATTCTTCAAATCAGTACAGAAAAAGGGCTTTGCAACTCGGTACCACTGCCTCACAGGTATCACAAACCAGCCGCCGGTTGTACCGCCCACTGCTTGTGTTGGTAAGAACTTTGTAAGAGCTTGGTAAGACGCTTCCACTTGCTATGAAAAGTGACACCACTGCAACCACATAGTGATTTGGTAGGGATAACTTTCACCGTTTGTTCCTGTTTTTGTGTTTACAATGGCAGGGGTACCCTAAGCAAGATCCAAGAATATTGCTTAAGCCTTGCTAAAACCAAAGCCAAAAGACTACTGCAAGGTCTCGGCAAAATTCTCCGATTCACCTGAAGCCTTGCACCGAGGCCTCATGCGAAACAGGCCTAAAACATCCCGCCAAGGCCCTCTTGCTGAGACCCTCTTACCGAGGCCTCACCCCGAAAGGCCTTGGACGGATCTCTAATTCTCCGATTCGCTCGAGGCCGGGCTCAGCGAACGTACTCGTAACCTCCGTCCCGACCGAACTCCTCTGGCAAAACGTCACATCCGGATTAAATGCACCCAACCACTCCCACAAACGTCAGCCGCATGCAGGTACAGTGCAGGCAGAACAACTGACAGGACAGGGACCGAGCACAACAGGGGTTACCTGCCACTATACTCACCACTGTGCTCCCTCCTGACACTTATACTGCCCTATGCAACCTAACCCCTGCGCCAAGGACAAAGCGGCATGGAAGGTCGAGTCCATGTCCCTGTAGCCTCAGAAACAGTAGGAGAGCCCAGCTGCTCAGTCTCTGCCTCGTCCGAGACCCCCCGGCAAGGACTTGGACACGCCATTTCTTCTCCGCCTCGACCGAGGCCGGGCTCGTCCCGCATTCTCATCGCCACCGCCTCAATTGCCCCTCTAGCGGGCCGTCCCATCCGTGTAGGTACCCCTAGTTACGCCTATGTCAGCCACGATTGGTAGGGTATGGCAAAAGGGGCGATGGGACGGCAGTCAAATCACCTTTTTACCATCCCCTACTGATGGTGCAGGCACTACAGCTCCCTACGGACGCCCATTCCACGCTTTTTCACCAGAACCGGGTACGACACAGACCACCAAGACCCCCGCATCGTACACAGGTCACCTCCGAGGCCTCGGCAAAGAAGGCCTCGGCACGATCAGCTCCAGCACCCGCTAGGCCTCGGTACTCCACCAGGACAAGAGTCCACCAGGCACGGCATGTCACCTACAGTGTTGGCCATACTGACTAGACGTCAACAAGGACTCTTACGACTTCAACAGCCTCAGGCATGGCCTACGTGACGCACCGGTGATCAAGTTCCAATTGCCATTCCCGACACTGTGCTGCTATAGGGATAGGCCACAGTACTGGATCTTCCTTTCTCGCTAAGGATCCACGTGTAGCTCTCTCATGTACTCCTAGCTCACTCCTTGTCGCTATAAAAGGAAGCAGCCAGGGCCGTTTCTAGGGATCGAGACCACGCCAGCCCTCACGCAAAAACGCACTCACTCAATTAATGCGTGCTCCCACACTGCCTAAGAGCAATGACTCAAGCAGCCCGCACCACTCCACGCCGAGACCTGGGACTAGCTCCCTCTCTCGTCCAGCTTGTGTGCAAGCACTTTGGTGCAAGGAATACAAGATCGATCTCCTAGACTAGACATAGGGCGCCGATTGCCTAAACCAGTATAAACCTTGTGTCTCTTTACATCACCATCCGGGATTAGGGGCACACAGTTCACATTTACTAGTTGGTTGAGGACCCCCTGGTCGGAAACACCGACAGTTGGCGCGCCAGGTAGGGGCCTCTACGTGTTAGCTTGATCGTCCCAACAAGTTCCGAATGGCTGACCCCATACGCCCACTATGTCTCGGCACGGTGGTCTGGTTTGGGAGCCTAGAGTTCATGTCTCTAGGATGTGAGTACGATATGGTACTCCTAACACCTAGAGCCCCACCGGCCAGCGACGACGTCGCGCATCGGCAGCACGAGCGTAGGTGGCGCCCGGGCCGCCGCTCTCGTCACGCTCGCCAGGCACGACACGAGCACGACTACTCTGACGCCACACGAACTCAGGGCTGCGCGCCGCACTCCGCCGACATCCCATGCCCGGCTGTTGGTACAGAGTCCCTAGCTGGGTACCTGTCTAGCCTAAGCATGGGCAGGGGAAGGACGCCGGTAGCGTGCAGCGATGTCCCGTCGTCAATCTCTGCCCCGCCGCTTCCGGGGGAATCGACTCAGGCGGAGCAGAGCCCAGCGGTGGCACCATCCCCGTACCTCTTCGGGCTAAAAAACATCGCCGCCGCCTATGCTTTCGCTTATGCCTCCACGCACGCGGAGCTCTCGGGACACCACCAATGATTCGCCCTCGACTTCTCCACCACAATCTCGACCCACACCCACACTGACTCCTCAGAGGAGGACGAGGCATGGGCCGGAGCGGACTTCTCCGGGCTTCGTGACCTTGAGGCTATGCGCCGCTTCTTGGTCGCAAGCGACTACTGCTTCGGCCACTCCGACTCCGATGACGAAAGCACTTACGATCCCACTCGACAGTGTTTCCACGTCGGGCTTAGAATGACAGGGGCAAGTGACGAGGGGGAGAGGGCAGGCAACCGGTCACCACTCCGCCAAGGGGCAGGTGACGCCACACCACCGCTCGTCGAGTTCCGGGCGGCGCGGAACGTGAACATCGCCCCTGGGAATACCTGACGCCTAGACCTGGAGCAACTCCACGAGCTCTAGGCAAAAGTCGACGAAGATCGACTCCGGTTGCAGCAGCTCCGAGACACTCTCGAGCAGGAGCAGCAAGGCCACGGTAATGGCGGAGGGGCCCGGCAGAGGGCCCATGACGTGCACCACCGCATCAACAACGACGAAGGAAGTGAGCAACCCCCAATCTTCAATCGCGCTAGCCAGAACATCACGGCGGCGGCGATGCTAGTCCGAGCGATGCCCGAGGCCTCTACCACAAAGGGGCGACGGGTCCGCGGCGAGCTCTGAGACCTTCTCGAGACCGCCGCAGTACAGCAGGCCATGAGCTCCACATCTCGGCGATGTGAGAACATCTCGAAGCAGCCCTCGGTGCATGATCGCCTCAAGGCCCCCTCAGTCCACGACCGCCTTAGTGACCGACGCGAGGCGCAAGAGGACCACGACGTGGTCAGCAGGCGACGGCGCCATGACAACGACGGGCTCGCCCGAGGTTACCACCCACACCGAGGTGGCCGCTACGACTGCGGGGAGGACCGCAGTCCTTCTCCTAGGCCGCCTGGCCCTAGAGTCTTCAGCAAGGCCATCCGCGGCGCTCCATTCCCTGCCCGGTTCCGGCAACCGGCCAATCTCGCAAAGTATAGTGGCGAGACCAACCCCGAGCTGTGGCTGGCCGACTACCGCCTGGCTTGTTAGCTAGGTGGTGCGAACGATGACCTGCTCATCATCCGTAACCTCCCTTTGTTCCTATCAGACTCAGCGCGAGCCTGGCTCGAACACCTCCCTCCCTCACAAATTCACAACTGGCGTGACTTGGTCAAGGTCTTCGTTGGGAATTTCTAGGGCACATACGTGCGCCTCGGGAACTCCTAGGACCTCAAGAGTTGTCGCTAGAAGCCGGACGAGTCTCTCCGAGACTTCATCCGGCGCTTTTCCAAGCAGCGCACCGAGTTGCCCAGCGTCGGTGACTCGGAAGTTGTCCAGGCTTTTCTCTCTGGCACCTCCTACCGAGACCTAGTCCAAGAGTTAGGCTGGAATGTACCAACTTTGGTGGCCGTGCTCCTTGACGTCACCACCAACTTCGCCTTGGGCGAAGAAGCTGTCGGGGCCATCTTCCCCGACGGCGAAGCAAAGGGGAAGCGGAGGGACGAGACCTCTGGGGCCTCACCCTCCCATTTCCCCAAGAAAAAGAAAAAGGGGCGCCAGGGGAAGCAAGAGGCTCTCGAGGCCAAGGTTGTCGCAGCCACGGATCGTAGGAATCCCAGAGGCCCCACCAGAGGCCCCAGACTATTCAATGACATGCTCAAGAAGCCGTGCCCTTACCATCAAGGCCCGATAAAGCACACCCTCGAAGAGTGCACCATGCTCCGATGCTACTACGCCAAGCTTGGACTTCCCGACGACAATGCCAGGAAGAAGGGCGCCGACAACAGAGACAACGACAGGGACGGCGGGTTCCCTGAGGTGCACAATGCCTTCATGATCTTTGGCGGGCCTTCAGCATGCCTCACAGCGCGTCAACGAAAGAGGGAACGCCGAGAAGTCTTCTCGGTTGAGGTAGCTACTCCCCAGTACCTTAACTAGTCTCGGGAGGTGATCACCTTCGATCGGGAGGACCACCCCAATTATGTCCCAAACCCCGGGCAATACCCACTCGTCGTCGACCCGATTATCGGCAACACCCAGCTCACCAAAGTGTTGATGCATGGAGGTAGCGGCCTCAACATCCTCTACGCCAACACCATGGAGCTCCTAGAGCTCGACCAGTCGATGCTCCGAGTGGGTGGCGCACCTTTGCACGGCATCATGCTAGGGAAGCGCGCACGACCCCTCAGACGCATTGATTTGTCGGTCTGTTTCAGCACTCCCTCCAACTACCGCAAAGAGATCCTCACCGTCGAAGTGGTTGGATTCAAGGGAACCTACCACGCCATTCTGGGGCGCCCGTGCTATGCCAAGTTCATGGCAGTCCCGAACTACACCTACCTCAAGCTCAAAATGCCCAGCCCCAACAGCATCATCACCATTGAGTCCACGTATGAGCATGCATACGACTGCGACGTCGAATGCATCGAATACGCAGAGGCTATCATGGAGGCCAAGGCACTCATCGTCAACCTCGACCAACTCGATAGCGAGGTACCTGACTCCAAGCACTGTGCCGGGACTTTCGAGGCCACAGAGACTGTCAAGCTCATCCCGGTCGACCCCAACTGCTCCAACGGCCGAACATTGAGGGTCAGCGCCACCCTTGACAGCAAATAGGAAGCCGTGCTCGTCGACTTCCTCTACGCGAATGTCAATATGTTCGCATGGAGCCCCTCGGACATGCCAGGCATACCAAGGGAGGTCGCCGAGCACGCCTTGGACGTCCGGGCTGGCTCCAAACCAGTGAAGCAGCGCCTACGCCGATTCGATGAGGAAAAGCACAAAGACATCGGCGAGGAGGTGCAGAAGCTCTTGGTGGCCGGATTCATCAAGGAAGTATCCCATCCAGAGTGGTTAACCAATCCTGTACTAGTTAGGAAGAAAAGTGGAAAATGGAGGATGTGCGTAGACTACACCAGTTTAAATAAAGCATGTCCAAAGGTTCCATTCCCATTGTCTCGGATCGATCAAATCGTTGACTCCACTGCAGGATGCGAGACCTTATCCTTCCTTGATGCGTATTCTGGTTACCATCAGATCAAGATGAAAGAGTCCGACCAGCTCGCGACTTCTTTCATCACCCCATTCGACATGTACTGCTATAGAACTATGCCATTTGGTCTTAGAAACGTAGGGGCCACATACCAACAGTGCATGACCCAGGTCTCTAGCGAGCACATCGGGCAAACTATCGAGGCCTACGTGGATGACATCGTAGTCAAGTCCAGAAAGCCCAGTAACCTCATCGATGACCTGGAGATCGCCTTCAAATGCCTCAGGGAGAAGGGCATCAAGCTTAACCCTGAGAAGTGTGTCTTCGGTGTCCCCCGAGGCATGCTCTTGGGATTCATAGTCTCAAAGCGCGGCATCGAGACCAACCCAGAGAAGGTCTCGGGCGTAACCAACATGGGGCCGATCCGAGACCTCAAGGGAGTATAGAGAGTTATGGGATGTCTTGCGGCCCTGAGTCGCTTCATCTCGCGCCTTGGCGAAAAAGGTCTACCTCTATACCGTCTCTTGACAAAATCCGAACGCTTTTCCTGGACCCCTGAGGCCGAAGAGGCCCTCACCAAGCTCAAGGCATTACTCACCAACCCCCCATCCTGGTACCGCCAACCGAGGGCGAGGCTCTCTTACTCTACATCGCCGCAATGACCCAGGTGGTCAGTGCAGCAGTAGTAGTCGAGAGGCAAGAGGAGGGGCATGCTCTATCTATCCAACGACACATTTACTTCATTAGCGAAGTACTCTCTGAAACTAAGACACGCTACCCCCATGTCCAGAAGCTCGTCTTCGCCATAGTCTTGGCTCGGCGCAAGCTACGTCACTACTTCGAATCCCACCCGGTGACCGTGGTGTCATCCTTCCCCCTGGGGGAGATAATCCAGAACCGGGAGGCCTCGGGTAGAATAGCCAAGTGGGTTGTCGAACTCGTGGGGGAGGCCCTGTCTTTTGCGCCTCGGAAAGCAATTAAATCCTAGGTCTTAGTCGATTTTGTGGCTGAGTGGACCGACACCCAGCTACCACCTGCTAAAATCCAATCAGAATGCTGGACCATGTACTTTGACGGGTCTCTTATGAAGACCGGGGCAGGTGCGGGTCTGCTTCTCATCTCCCCCCTCGGAGTGCATGTGCATTACATAATCTGGCTCCACTTCGCCACCTCCAACAACGCAGCCGAGTATGAAGCCCTCGTCAATGGCCTGCAGATCGCTGTCGAGCTTGGAGTGCGGCGTCTCGACGTACGAGGCGATTCACAGCTCGTCGTCGACCAAGTCATGAAGGACTTAAATTGTCACAACCCCAAAATGGAGGCGTACTGCAAACTGGTATGTCGCCTTGAAGATAAATTTGTCGATCTCGAACTCAACCACATTGCGCGAAAGTTTAACGAGGCCGTGGACGAACTGGCAAAGATGGCATCGGCACGGGCCTCGGTCCCCCCGAACATATTCGCCAGAGACCTGCACAAGCCCTCGGTGGACTATGCTCAGCAACACAAGAGGGCCCACCGGCTGAGCCACCCACAGGGCCCGAGGCCCCCTCTATTACCGAGACCCCAGCGGCCGAGCCCGAGGCCATGGAAATCGATGCAGAGCCTCCCCAAGCCAAGCAGGAGGCGGACTGGCTGGTCCCCCTCCTTGATTGCCTCGTTCGAGGAGTGCTTCCTACAGATAGGACCGAGGCCCAACGGCTTGCGCGATGAGCCAAAACTTACGTCGTCAGTAATGGTGAGTTGTACAGACGAAGTCCATCTGGTGTTCTCCAACGATGCATCACCACCAAGGAAGGCCAAGCCCTACTTTGGGACTTACATGCGGGGGCCTGTGGGCACCATGCTGTGCCTCAGACGCTCGTCGGAAATGCTTTCCGCCAAGGGTTCTACTGGGCAGCGGCGGTTGCCGACGCCACCAAGCTGGTACGCTCCTGCGAGGGATGTCAATACTATGCACGGCAGACACACCTCTTGGCCCAAGCCCTCCAAACCATCCCCATCACATGGCCGTTCGCCGTATGGGGACTAGACATGGTTGGGCCTCTGCAGAAAGCCCCCGGGGGCTATACCAACTTGTTGGTAGCTATTGACAAGTTCTCCAAGTGGATCGAGGCTCGACCGATCACTCAAATCAAATCCGAGCAAGTAGTATTGTTCTTCACGGACATCGTCCACAGGTTCGGAGTTCCAAACACCATCATCACCGACAATGGGACACAATTCACCGGACATAAATTTCTGACGTTCTGTGATGACCACCACATCCGTGTGGTTTGGTCGGCCGTAGGACACCCTAGGATGAACGGCCAAGTAGAACGTGCCAACGGCATGATTCTTCAGGGCCTCAATCCAAGGATATACAACCGGTTGAAGAAATTCGGCAAGAAATGGCTGATTGAACTCCCGTTGGTCATCTGGAGCCTAAGGAATACACCAAGCTGAGCCACGGGGTTCACGCCATTCTTCCTGGTCTATGGAGCCGAGGCCATCCTCCCCATAGACTTGGAGTATGGTTCCCTGAGGTTACAGGCCTACAACGAGCAAAGCAACTGCACTACCCGCGAGGACGCCCTCGACCAACTAGAGGAAGCCCGGGACATTGCGCTGCTACACTCGGCCAAGTACCAGCAAGCCCTACGATGCTATCAAGCCTGGCGCATTCGAAGCTGAGACCTGAAGGTGGGCGATCTGGTGCTAAGACTGAGGCAGAGCAACAAGGGCCGCCACAAGTTGACCCCGCCATGGGAAGGGCCATACATTGTCGCCCGAGTGCTGAGACCCGGGACCTACAAGCTGGCCAACGAGAAGGGCGAAGTCTTCACCAACGCTTGGAACATAGAACAGCTACGTCGTTTCTACCCTTAAACTTCCAAGCATTGTATACATTTTTTCTCAAAACATATTAAAGAAGCGTTCTTTAGTTGCTCTAATTTTTGAGATCGACGTTGCGATAACGCTATGAGCGAGGCTCAGCTCTGCCTCTGCAGAACCAAGCCTCCCTCGGGGGCTAGAAGCGGGGGAAACCCCCTAAGTCCTAGGCACTATTTTTTAATCATTTTTCGAATAAATTCCCACGCCAAACTCTCTCGCGTACTCTGATAGATCGATTGTAAAAAATCTAAGGACCGAAAGCGCGCCTCGAGTGCAAAAGGCCGACTGAGCCACGAGACTGCCTACGCCTCTGGGCTACGGCAACTCCCTCACCACCTTTCGCTAGAGGGGCAGCTCAGGTTTCGAGGAATCATTTGTAGAGACTTGTCTAGAAATAAGGCAGAGGACAGAGGCTCGGAAAAATAATACAAACTGATTAAAAAAGCGTGCGCACGAGTACTTCAAAGGCCTCGATGGCCACAAACGTCACGACACGATAATAACTTAATTCATTTACATGGCCCCTTTGGCCTAGATCACGGCTCGGGATCTCCTACATCGGCGACAGGCGCAGAGGGAACCACTTCTTCCTCGAACAGACTGGCTAGCACCGTTCCAGGGACCTCAGCTGCCTCCATCAGCTTGGCAACCTCCTCATTAGCCTCCTCATCATCATCAGGCAAAATGTAACCGTCGCTGACGGCCTCGAGGTTGACGGCGTAGTGCGAGGAGACGACAGCCAAGGCACGCTTGACGCCTGTATGCAACGCCGCCCGAAGTCGCTCCAGCACTTGGCCACTCAACGCAGCTAGGCGGCTCATGAGGGAGCTACCTGACTAAGCCCCCTCAACAGCCAGAGCCTCGTAGACGGTACGAGCGGCGGCCTGCAGCACGTCATGCTCCTTGATCTCGGCCTCGAGCGTCTCCTGCACTGCGACAGAGGCTTCTACAACCCGGGAAACCTCCTTCTCCAACCCTGCGCCAAAACGAGAAGGATGAGGTTCAGCACAAAAGAAGAATAAGTCAAACAGGGGCAAAGGCCCATGGGACTTACCCTCGGATTTCTCTCTCTAGCGCTAGACCTCGACCCGTGATGCCTCGGTCGCCTTGGAGGCCTCCTTCTCTAGCTCTGTACCACACCAGAGAGTTAGGGGGCCAAACGCAAGAAAAATAAACAAAATAAAGGGAACAAAACTTACCCTCGAACTTCCCCTTCCAAGCCAAAGCATTGACCCAAGAGGCCTCGACCGCCTTGAGGGCCTCGTCCAGGGCACCCTTTGTCTCACCCAATTGTGTAGCAACGGACTTGGCAGAGACCGTCGCCTCTTCAACCCGGGAAAGAAGGGCGTCCCGCTCGCCGGCCACCCGGGTCAGCTCCTCTTCCAGCTCCTTGACTCGCACCGCGAAAGGAGCGGCCTGCTCCCGAACTGTGGCCGCCTCGCCTTTCATATCTGCACAGCAAAGGCAGAGGTCCTCCACCTCCATGCTCTGAGCCGATAGAAGCTCGTTGGTGCTCGCGAGCAGGTCCTTCTGCTGCCCAAGTTGGTCCCAGACGTCCCTCTCTTGATGAAGGAACAGTGACTTCCCGAGAGATCGGGCCTCGAGCTCCTGGGTAGGTAGAACAGGGGTCATGCATCGCGAAAAGACTCAGAACAAAACGACACCGCACGAGAAAGGAGGACACGTACCTAGGCAACTCCGGGCAGATCGTCGTCCATGATGGACAGCGCCGTTCACAGCAACTGCACCGCCAGCCGGTGATATTGCTCGAAGGAGCTCCAGCGCCCCCCTCAACCGCGTCCTCGAGGGCAAATAGAGGCTCCCCTCTGGGTCATCCTGGCTTAGCCACGATACACGCGGGTGATTCCACCCACGGGGCTCGGGTCGTACCCGCGCGAGGGCCGAGTTCCCCTCGCCAGGAGCTAGAACCGGTTGCTCGGCGGTGCTGTCGGCCTCGACATCTGCTGCCTCCATCCCCCGAGAAGTATCAGTAGGAGAGGTCGCCTGAACTCCCACCTCCCGGGTGCTCTCCTACGATGGCGGCAGGCCTTGGTCCAGGGGCGGCACCAAAGGATGCCCCACCTCCATCTCAGAATCCCGGGCCGCCGCACTTGTCTCGACCATTTCGGCCTTGGAAGTCCCAGGGGCCTTAGATTTGCTCCCGGCCTCGGCGACTGGGGGCACCCCGGCCCCATCGAACTCATGGGCCTCGACAACTCATGCACGTAGGCCCTTCCTCCTCTCATCGCTCCGTAACCGCCTCAGGAGCCTCTTCCAACGACCAACCTCTTCGTGTCGGCCCGGTCTCGGCGCGCGCGGATCAGTCAGACGGCGGTCTCAGGCTTCTCGCCACCTGGTGAGCAGGGGACCGGCGCCACTTTGAGTGCCTTACACAAGGCCAAGGCCGGCACCTCCACCCGACGCTTTCCGATCAAGGCGTAAACACCCACTTGGTCACTTTTATGACCATAAAGCAAGTAGGGGACAATGCGAACTCACCTCGAGCGGGGTTGTAGCCGTTTCGGCACCGCAACTCTCCTCTACAACGGCGGCGGCGGCGGCAGAGACACGGCCCGAGATTCACCGGCGCCACCCAACCTCGCTGACTCGACACCCCGCCACCTCTGGGCGCTTAAGCCACCTCCACCACCGCCTGCTCCACCACTACTGTCGAGCCCAATGGGCCAACGGCATGCTTCCCCAGTGCCCATAGCTCGGGCGTATCAGCCTCGGACGGGGGGTAAGCGATCGCCGACCCCGGGGCGCCACCTCCTCCTCCCCCTGGAAGCGCCAGGCTGCTCGCCGACGCCCCAGGCACTGTCTCCCCGACATCAGGGAGATGGTCCAGGGGACCTCGCCCCCCCTCGATCCTACCATCTTCATCCGAAGAGTCCTCTGATGGCGACGGCGATGGAGAAAACTCCATCGGGAGACCATCCTGCTTTTGACGCCAGCGACGTTTCTCTAGAGCTTCAAGCCGAGTATCTTCTTGTCACGCTTTGCTGCCTCAAGCGCCCTTCTTCTTCTTCTTCTCGGCCTCGGCATGATGCTCGGTTCACGCCCGCCGCCTTTGCATCCTCGGGAACGGGTGGCGGGAGGCTCGACGTCTCTCATCCCCTCTGCGGGAACAACAAGCGTGAGTAAGCAAATGGAAAAACGATGAGGAACGAGGAGGCCTTGGGGGCTGCAGCGGCGCATGACTTACTAGGGAGAGATACCCCAGCAACGGGCGCATAACAATGTGGGTCAGGCCACCCTCTTCATCTTCCCATCCACCGCCTCCCTCACCCGACGTAGAACCGCATCATCGGAGAGGGTGGCGGTAGACATCCGGGTGCCCTCGATTGGCTTACCCGGTCTCATTTTGAATAGGCGCCGCTGCCGAGCCATCAGCGGCAGCACCCTCCGATGGTGGAAGGCTGCCATGACCACGGCTATCGTAAGGCGCGGTTTTGCAGCTTCTCTAGCCCGGCCCAGAGCGGCCAGAGCTCTGGCTGCTCCTCCCTCGGGACGCCATACCTCCACTTCTCCGGATAGTCCTCCATGATCCGTCTAGAGTAGGGGGGAAGTCCGCCGTCGTCGTTGTGGAGGTAGAACCAGCTGGTGTACCAGCGGCGATTGGATGACGCAAGCTGGGCCGGATGTAGAGGTGCTACCGGTCTTGGCGCACCTGGAGAGTACAGTTGCTGGCCCTCACCATCTTCCTCGTACCCACCGTACCCACCGGCTTGGTGGTATGCCCTGCTCGGAAGAGGTGGAGCCACAGCTCCCAATGGGGGGCAATCCCCAGATACCCCTCGCAGACGGCGACGAAACTAGCGACTTGCGTGATGGAGTTGGGGTTGAAGTTGTGTAGCTCTACCCCGTAGTAATGCGGGAGCACCCACATGAATCAGTCCACCGGCACGCCGAGACCACGCTCGTGGAAAGAGACGAAGCTCACGACGTACCCAGCGGGTGGCCTCGACTCCGGCTCGCCGAACGGAGCGATCCATTCTGGCCTATTGGGGTCAATGATCGAGCGGAGAAGGCCATCATCGACGAGAGACTGCAGCATCTCCACGGACACATCGGACGGATCCCAAGGGTCCGCCTCGATGACAACAATGTCGCCGGCCATGAGTGCGGTGGAAGGCTCGACTACAGCGGTGAGTCTCCCTCCCTCTCTCTCTCCCTCTCTCTCTCTCACTCTTCTCCCTTCTTCTCCCCGGCACTCTCTGTTCTTGGCAACGGACAGGCAACGGAGAGTAAGGAGGGGAGGGCCGAGCCCCGTTTCGTATTTATGCAGGGTAAGGACGAAACGGACAAGCGATGAAATCGGGGAAGTTTTCCTCGAGTTCAGACACGATTAATCCAGATCTGATTCTACCGCCCACGCGCCCACCTTTTCCTCATTAATCGCGGGAACAGTTACGTCCCATCCACTGACGCCACGTCACGTCCGACCGATGCAGCAGCAGACGTCGTTCCGCCCCCAGGAAATCACCTAAAAAGGCACGCCGGCCATTGTCGAATCAATGGGGGAAACATCCCCCCCACCCTATTCCTTTCATGTGAAGGAACCGGGCGCCGAGCCCGTTACGGTCTAGGGGTTCGTAGGCTGGGCCCCTAAGGGTTTCGACAGCCGCCCCAGGATAGCAGAGTCAGGGACAACTATGGGCGAGCCTGTACATGGCTGAGACCCAAGCAAACGCAACGCTTGGGACGCCCTAAGTCATGTTCGAGACCAGCAGGGAGTTCTCCGAATGGGATCCCACCGTAGGGAGGCGCCGAGCCCCCGGGGCCAATCGAACGGCCCTGGGACCCAATAGAGAAGCCCTCTAGTACCTTTCAAGTGCGTCTTTGGACCGCTAGCCGACCCTTATCGAATGGGGCACGGGCCTCCACTCGGACTTACCCGATAGCAGCCCACCAGAAGTGTCGCCGCCCGCGCCCACCGAGGGTAGCCTGGCATATTCCACCCCTCCTTCCGAGCAAAAAGGATGCGCGAGGGTCGCATAAAAAGCCAGGGGAACTCCTGACCGCCCTCTCGCTCCATGCGGAGGCTCGGGGGCTCTCCCTGCAAACCTTGCCGATACCCAGCGACCTAGGCTCGCCCTCGAGGGGGTTTCAGCAAACAAACCCCTCCTTCCGAACGAAAAGGTTGTGCGAGGGTCGTATAAAAACCCAGGGGAAGTCCTGATGGCCCTCTTGCTCCGGGCAGAGGCTATGGAGCTCTTCCTGCAAATATGCCGAGGCCCCGCGACCCAGGCTCGCTCTCGAGGGGGTCTCAGTAAACAAACCCTCACGCGTGAGAGGCGTATAAAAAGCCAGGAAAGCACCTGATGGCCCTCTCGCTCCATGCAGAGGCTAGGGGGCTCTTCCTATAGGTTTGCCGAGACCCAGCGACCCAGGTTCACACATGAATGGGCTCGGCAAACAACCCCCCCATCCGAACGAAAAGGATGCGCGAGGGCTAAACAAAAAGTCGGGGGACCCCTGACCGCCTCTCTCGCCTCAGCGGAAGGAGGCTCGGGGCTCCTTCTGCACTCAAGACAAGGACAAGCGACCCAATCCCGCACTCATAGATTCAGAAAAAAGCAACAAAAAGGGCGCCGAGCCCGTTACGGTCCAGGGGTTCAAACACTGGACCACCGAGGGTTTCGATAGCCACCCTAGGACAACAGAGTTAGGGACAACTATGGGCGAGCTCGTACATGGCCATGGCACGAGCAAGCGATCGCTCGAGATGCCCTAAGTCGTGTCCGAGACCAGCGGGGAGTTCTCCGAATGGGATCCCACCGTAGGGAGGCGCCGAGGCCTCGGGGCCAATCGAATGGCCCTAGGACCCAATAGAGAAGCCCTCTAGTACCTTTCGAAAAGGCTCGACCGCTTAGCCAACCCTTATCGAATGGGGCACGGGCCTCCACTGACCTACCCGATAGCAGCTCACCGGAAGTGTCATCGCCGCGCCCACCGAGGGTAACTCTGGCATATTCCACCCTCCTTCCGAACGAAAAAAGGAAGCGCGAGGGTCTTATAAAAAGCCAGGGGGAACCCCCGACGGACCTCCCCGTAGAGGCTAAGGGGCTCTCCCTACAGCTTTGCCGAGACCCAGCGACCCAGGTTCGCACTCAAGGGGTCTCGGCAAGCAAACCCCTCCTTCCGAATGAAAAGGTCGCGCGAGGGTCGTGCAAAAAGCCAGGGGAACTCCTGACGGCCCTCTTGCTCTGGGCAGAGGCTACGGATCCCTCCCTGCAGATATACCGAGGCCCCACAACCCAAGCTCGCCCTCGAGGGGGTCTCAGCAAACAAACCCTCACGCGTGAGAGGCGTATAAAAAGTCGGGAACACCTGACGGCCCTCTCGCTCCGTGTAGAGGCTAGGGGGCTCTTCCTACAAGTTTGCTGAAACCCTGCAACCCAAACTCGCATTCATGGGCCCATCAAGCATGATAAGACTCCTTGCTCAACGGAGAAAAAAGCCCCTGGAGGAGTAAACCCACTCCTCCAGGGCCTCGGGGCTACACCCACCAGAACCACCAAGTACAAAACATGATCCCGACCGGAGCTGTTGCAAACCAAGTCTCGTTAAAAACCTCAGGAGAGTGCCCGCACTCCTCTCGAGGCTCGGGGGCTACTGTCTGATACCACAAGAAGGGGTACCCTAAGCAAGATCCAAGAATATTGCTTAAGCCTTGCTAAAACCAAAGCCAAAAAACTATTGCAAGGTCTCGGCAAAATTCTCCGATTCACCTGAAGCCTTGCACCGAGGCCTCATGCAAAACAAGCCTAAAATGTCCCACCGAGGCCCTCTCGCCGAGACCCTCTCGCCGAGGCCTCACCCCGAAAGGCCTCGGACGGATCTCCAATTCTCCAATTCGCTCGAGGCTGGGCTCAGCGAACGTACTCGTAACCTCCGTCTCGACCGAACTCCTCTGGCAAAACGTCATGTCCGGATTAAATGCACCCAACCACTCTCACAAACGTCAGCCGCACGCAGGTACAGTGCGAGCAGAACAACTGACAGGACAAGGACCGGCACAGCAAGGGTTACCTGCCACTATACTCACCACTGTGCTCCCTCCTGACACTTATACTGCCCTGTGCTACCTAACCCCTGCGCCAAGGACAAAGCGGCATGGAAGGTCGAGTCCATGTCCCTATAGCCTCGGAAACAGTAGGAGAGCCCAGCTGCTCGGTCTCTGCCTCGTCCGAGACACCGCGCCAAGGCCTCGGATGCGCCATTTCTTCTCTGCCTCGGTCGATGCCGGGCTCGTCCTGCATTCTCGTCGCCACTGCCTCAATTGCCCCTCTGGCGGGCCGTCCCATCCGTGTAGGTACCCCTAGTTACGCCTACGTCAGCCATGATTGGCAGGGTATGGCAAAAGGGGCGATGGGATGGCGGTCAAATCACCTTTTTACCATCCCCTACTAATGGTGCAGAGACTACAACTCCCTGTGGACACCCATTCCGCACTATTTCACTGAAACCGGGTACGACATAGACCACCAAGACCCCCGCGTTGTACACAGGTCACCTCCGAGGCCTCGGCAAAGAAGGCCTTGGCATGATCAGCTCCAGCACCTGCTAGGCCTTGGTACTCCACCAGGACAAGAGTCCACCAGGCATGGCATGTCACCTACAGTGGAGGCCATACTGACTAGACGTCAACAAGGACTCTTACGACTTCAATAGCCTCGGGCATGGCCTGCGTGACGCACCGGTGATCAAGTACCAATTGCCATTCCCGACACTATGCTGCTACAGGGATAGGCCACAGTACTGGATCTTCCTTTCTCGCTAAGGCTCCATGTGTAGCTCTCTCATGTACTCCTGGCTCCCTCCTTGTGGCTATAAAAGGAAGCAGCCAGGGCTATTTCTAGGGATCAGGACCATGCCAGCCCTAACGCAAAAACACACTCACTCAATTCACGCACGCTCCCATGCTGCCTGAGAGCAACGACTCAAGCAGCCCGCACCACTCCACACCGAGACCTGGGACTAGCTCCCTCTCTCGCAAAGCTTGTAACCCCCTACTACAAGCACTTCGGTGCAAGGAGTACAAGATCGATCTCCTAGACTGGACGTAGGGTGCCGATTGCCTAAACCAGTATAAACCTTGTGTCTCTTTGCATCACCATCCGGGATTAGGGGCACGCAGTTCACATTTACTGGTTGGTTGAGGACCCCCTGGTCTGAAACACCGACACCACTACAACCACGTAGTCATTTGGTAGGGATAACTTTCACCGTTTGTTCCTATTTTTGTGTTTACAATGGCAAGAGGTGAACATACTGGAGACAACAATCCTAAGGGTTTCAACGAGTGTTTCAGCCAAGAGCAACTCCAAGCTGTTGTAGAGGATGCCCAAAAACGGATGAATGAGGCCATCAGGAAGGCCGTCACTGACGCACACATGGAACTCAACATTGGCAATAGCATGGAGAGATTGGACAAACGAATTTCCATGCTAACTGACAAGGTTACTAAGTTGGAAACCTTGGTGGTGGCCAACAACAATGACGTCTCTGGTAGCAACACTGATGGTCTCTTGCCAGAAGACACGGTGCATGATGTTGTTGGCAACTTAGATCGAGCAGCCTTCCGACAAGCAAGATTACGACGACGTCTTCGCCGCAACACGACAGGTATGGGTGGTGTCCACCACCATCAAGTTAATAATCACCGTGTACCTGATGATCCTTATGCTAAGACTAAGCTCACAATACCAACTTTTTTGGGTCATTACGATGCCGAGGGATATCTTGATTGGGAGATGATAGTAGAACAAATGTTTAGTGCCCACCTTGTGCCTGAGCATCATAGAGTTCGTCAAGCTACTAGTGAGTTTAAGGATTTTGCCATTATTTGGTGGAATGGGCTAGCTGCACAGGATGCTTGGCCGGGGTTCGAAAATTTTATTTTGGTCAAAAAGTGGTCACAAGATCCTCTTTTCGTGGTCACAAGGTTTTTGTCGATTTTGAGCAAGTTTTCTGAAAATTACACAGGCCACATCTTTCACCTTTTTAAGCTCATATTTCCTGTGGTTACTTCTTTTGTGCTCCGAAGTAAAGGAAAAATATCAAAAAAATAAAATAAAAAAGTTCAAATTTCCCAAAAAAACAACGACATCCCAAAAATAGAAAAAAGAGGGGCTAAAGGGGAACAATATTTAGAGGAGCACATAGAGAAGACCAAAGTGAGCTATTTTAGCATGTGCTGTCTGGTTCCTTGTTTGTGTTGCTGTTTCCATCTACCATACTTGTTTCCACACACCTGTCACCTTGCTATCCACCATACTTTTATCACACACCTGGTATCTGGATCATTTTAGACAAGCAACGAGAACAAGTACCTTGGACTATAATTCAGCATTACTTTCTATTACTGACTTGTGTGCCAAATATACATATTACTCTTTGTTTGCCTTCCAAGCTCCACAAATTCTTTAGATCAGTACAGAAAAAGGGCTTTGCAATCTCTGTACCACTACCCCATAGGTATCACGAACCAGCCAGCGGTTGTACCGCCCACTACTTGTGTTGGTAAGAACTTTGTAAGAGCTTGGTAAGACGCTTCCACTTGCTGTGAAAAGTGACACCACTACAACCACGTAGTCATTTGGTTGGGATAACTTTCAGCATTTGTTCCTGTTTTTGTGTTTACAATGACAGGAGGTGAACAGACTAGAGACAACAATCCTAAGTGTTTCAATGAGTGTGTCAGCCAAGAGCAACTCCAAGCTATTGTGGAGGATGCCCAAAAATGGATGAATAAGGCCGTCAGGAAGGCCGTCACTGAAGCACACATGGAACTCAACATTGGCAACAGCTTGGAGAGATTGGACAAACAAATTTCCACGCTAACTGACAAGGTTACTGAGTTGGAAACCTTGGTGGCGGTCAACAACAATGACATCTCTGGTAGCAACACTGATGGTCTCTTCCCAGAAGACACGGTGCATGATGCTGTTGGGAACTTAGATCGAGCAGCCTTCCAACAAGCGAGATTACGATGATGTCTTCGAGGCAACACGACAGGTATGGGTGGTGTCCACCACCATCAAGGTAATAATCACCATGTACCCGATGATCCTTATGCTAAGACTAAGCTCACAATACCATCTTTTTCGGGTCATTACGATGCCGAGGGATATCTTGATTGGGAGATGATAGTAGAACAAAAGTTTAGTGCCCACCTTGTAACTGAGCATCACAGAGTTCGTCAAGCTACTAGTGAGTTTAAGGATTTTTCCATTATTTGGTCGCATGGGCTAGCTGCACAGGATGCTTTGCCGGGGTTCGAAAATTTTATTTTGGTCAAAAAGTGGTCAAAAGATCCTCTTTTCGTGGTCACAAGGTTTTTGTCGATTTTGAGCAAGTTTTCTGAAAATTCCACAGGCCAAGTCTTCCACCTTTTTAAGCTCATATTTTCTGTGGTTACTTCTTTTGTGCTCCTAAGTAAATGAAAAATATCAAAAAAATAAAATAAAAAAGTTCAAATTTCCCAAAAAAACAACGACAGCCCAAAAATAGAAAAAAAGAGGGGCAAAAGAGGAACAATATTTAGAGGAGCACATAGAGAAGACCAATGTGAGCTGTGTTAGCGTGTGCTGTCTGGTTCCTTGTTTGTGTTGTTGTTTCCATCTACCATACTTGTTTCCACACACCTGTCACCTTGCTATCCACCATACTTTTATCACACACCTGGTACTTGCAACATTTTAGACCAGCAACGAGAACAAGTACCTTGGACTATAATTCAGCATTACTTTCTATTACTGACTTGTGTGCCAGATATACATATTACTCTTTGTTTGCCTTCCAAGCTCCACAAATTCTTCAGATCAGTACAGAAAAAGGGCTCTGTAATCTCCGTACCACTACCCCACAGGTATCACAAACCAGCCACAGGTTGCACCGCACACTGCATGTGTTGGTAAGAACTTTGTAAGAGCTTGGTAAGACGCTTCCACTTGCTGTGAAAAGTGACACCACTACAACCACGTAGTCATTTGGTAGGGATAACTTTCACCATTTGTTCCTGTTTTTGTGTTTACAATGACAGGAGGTGAACAGACTGGAGACAATAATCCTAAGGGTTTCAACGAGTGTGTCAGCCAAGAGCAACTCCAAGCTATTGTAGAGGATGCCCAAAAATGGATGAATAAGGCCATCAGGAAGGCCATCACTGACGCACACATGGAACTCAACATTGGAAACAGCTTCGAGAGATTGGACAAACAAATTTCCACGCTAACTGACAAGGTTACTGAGTTGGAAACCTTGGTGGCGGTCAACAACAATGACGTCTCTGGTAGCAACACTGATGGTCTCTTGCCAGAAGACACGGTGCATGATGCTGTTGGGAACTTAGATCGAGCAGCCTTCCGACAAGCGAGATTACGATGACGTCTTCGAGGCAACACGACAGGTATGGGTGGTGTCCACCACCATCAAGGTAATAACCAACGTGTAGCCGATGATCCTTATGCTAAGACTAAGCTCACAATACCATCTTTTTCGGGTCATTACGATGCCGAGGGATATCTTGATTGGGAGATAACAGTAGAACAAAAGTTTCGTGCCCACCTTGTGCCTAAGCATCATAGAGTTCGTCAAGCTACTAGTGAGTTTAAGGATTTTTGCCATTATTTGGTGGAATGGGCTAGCTGCACAGGATGCTTTGCCATGGTTCGAAAATTTTATTTTGGTCAAAAAGTGGTCACAAGATCCTCTTTTCGTGGTCACAAGGTTTTTGTCGATTTTGAGCAAGTTTTCTGAAAATTCCACAAGCCACGTCTTCCACCTTTTTAAGCTCATATTTTCTGTGGTTACTTCTTTTGTGCTCCTATGTAAAGGAAAAATATCAAAAAAATAAAATAAAAAAGTCAAAATTTCCCAAAAAACTACGACAGCCCAAAAAATAGAAAAAAGGAGAGGGGCAAAAGAGGAACAATATTTAGAGGAGCACATAGAGAAGACCAAAGTGAGCTGTATTAGCTTGTGCTGTCTGGTTCCTTGTTTGTATTGCTGTTTCCATCTACCATACTTGTTTCCACACACCTGTCACCTTGCTATCCACCATACTTTTGGCACACACCTGGTACTTGGAACATTTTAGATCAGCAACGAGAACGAGTACTTTGGACTATAATTCAGCATTACTTTCTATTACTGACTTATGTGCCAGATATACATATTACTATTTGTTTGCCTTCCAAGCTCCACAAGTTCTTCAGATCAGTACTGAAAAAGGGCTTTGCAATCTCTGTACCATTGCCTCACAGGTATCACGAACCAGCCGCCGGTTGTACCGCCCACTGCTTGTGTTGGTAAGAACTTTGTAAGAGCTTGGTAAGACGCTTCCACTTGCTGTGAAAAGTGACACCACTACAACCACGTAGTCATTTGGTAGGGATAACTTTCACCATTTGTTCCTGTTTTTGTGTTTACAATGACAGGAGGTGAACAGACTGGAGACAATAATCCTAAGGGTTTCAACGAGTGTGTCAGCCAAGAGCAACTCCAAGCTATTGTAGAGGATGCCCAAAAATGGATGAATAAGGCCATCAGGAAGGCCATCACTGACGCACACATGGAACTCAACATTGGAAACAGCTTCGAGAGATTGGACAAACGAATTTCCACGCTAACTGACAAGGTTACTGAGTTGGAAACCTTGGTGGCGGTCAACAACAATGACGTCTCTGGTAGCAACACTGATGGTCTCTTGCCAGAAGACACGGTGCATGATGCTGTTGGGAACTTAGATCGAGTAGCCTTCCGACAAGCGAGATTATGATGACGTCTTCGAGGCAACACGACAGGTGTGGGTGGTGTCCACCACCATCAAGGTAATAACCAACGTGTAGCCGATGATCCTTATGCTAAGACTAAGCTCACAATACCATCTTTTTCGGGTCATTACGATGCCGAGGGATATCTTGATTGGGAGATAACAGTAGAACAAAAGTTTCGTGCCCACCTTGTGCCTAAGCATCAGAGTTCGTCAAGCTACTAGTGAGTTTAAGGATTTTGCCATCATTTGGTCGAATGGGCTAGCTGCACAGGATGCTTTGCCAAGGTTCGAAAATTTTATTTTTGTCAAAAAGTGGTCACAAGATCCTCTTTTCGTGGTCACAAGGTTTTTGTCGATTTTGAGCAAGTTTTCTGAAAATTCCACAAGCCACGTCTTCCACCTTTTTAAGCTCATATTTTCTGTGGTTACTTCTTTTGTGCACCTATGTAAAGGAAAAATATTAAAAAAATAAAATAAAAAAGTCAAAATTTCCCAAAAAACAACGACATCCCAAAAAATAGAAAAAAGGAGAGGCGCAAAGGAGGAACAATATTTAGATGAGCACATAGAGAAGACCAAAGTGAGCTATATTAGCTTGTGCTGTCTGGTTCCTTATTTGTGTTGCTGTTTCCATCTACCATACTTGTTTCCACACACCTGTCACCTTGCTATCCACCATACTTTTGGCACACACCTGGTACTTAGAACATTTTAGATCAGCAACGAGAACGAGTACTTTGGACTATAATTCAGCATTACTTTCTATTACTGACTTGTGTGCCAGATATACATATTACTATTTGTTTGCCTTCCAAGCTCCACAAGTTCTTCAGATCAGTACTGAAAAAGGGCTTTGCAATCTCTGTACCACTGCCTCACAGGTATCACGAACCAGCCGCCGGTTGTACCGCCCACTGCTTGTGTTGGAAAGAACTTTGTAAGAGCTTGGTAAGACGCTTCCACTTGCTGTGAAAAGTGACACCACTACAACCACATAGTCATTTGGTTGGGATAACTTTCACCATTTGTTCCTGTTTTTGTGTTTACAATGACAGGAGGTGAACAGACTAGAGACAACAATCCTAAGGGTTTCAACGAGTGTGTTAGCCAAGGGCAACTCCAAGCTGTTGTAGAGGATGCCCAAAAATGGATGAATAAGGCCGTCAGGAAGGCCGTCACTGACGCACACATGGAACTCAACATTGGCAACAGCTTGGAGAGATTGGACAAACGAATTTCCACGCTAACTGACAAGGTTACTGAGTTGGAAACCTTGGTGGCGGTCAACAACAATGATGTCTCTGGTTGCAACACTGATGGTCTCTTGCCAGAAGACACGGTGCATGATGCCGTTGGGAACTTAGATCGAGCAGCCTTCCGATAAGCGAGATTATGACGACGTCTTCGCCGCAACACGACAGGTATGGGTGGTGTCCACCACCATCAAGGTAATAATCACCATGTACCTGATGATCCTTATGCTAAGACTAAGCTCACAATACCATCTTTTTCGGGTCATTACGATGCCGAGGGATATCTTGATTGGGAGACAACAGTAGAACAAAAGTTTAGTGCCCACCTTGTGCCTGAGCATCATAGAGTTCGTCAAGCTACTAGTGAGTTCAAGGCTTTTGCCATCATTTGGTCGAATGGGCTAGCTGCACAGGATGCTTTGCCGGGGTTCGAAAATTTTATTTTGGTCAAAAAGTGGTCACAAGATCCTCTTTTCGTGGTCACAAGGTTTTTGTCGATTTTGTGCAAGTTTTCTGAAAATTCCACAAGCCATGTCTTCCACCTTTTTAAGCTCATATTTTCTGTGGTTACTTCTTTTGTGCTCCTATGTAAAGGAAAAATATCAAAAAAATAAAATAAAAAAGTCAAAATTTCCCAAAAAACTATGACAGCCCAAAAAATAGAAAAAAGGAGAGGGGCAAAAGAGGAACAATATTTAGAGGAGCACATAGAGAAGACCAAAGTGAGCTGTATTAGCTTGTGCTGTCTGGTTTCTTATTTGTGTTGCTGTTTCCATCTACCATACTTGTTTCCACACACCTGTCACCTTGCTATCCACCATACTTTTGGCACACACCTGGTACTTGGAACATTTTAGATCAGCAACGAGAACGAGTACTTTGGACTATAATTCAGCATTACTTTCTATTACTGACTTGTGTGCTAGATATACATATTACTATTTGTTTGCCTTCCAAGCTCCACAAGTTCTTCAAATCAGTACTGAAAAAGGGCTTTGCAATCTCTGTACCACTGCCTCACAGGTATCACGAACCAGCCGCTGGTTGTACGACCCACTGCTTGTGTTGGTAAGAACTTTGTAAGAGCTTGGTAAGACGCTTCCACTTGCTGTGAAAAGTGACACCACTACAACCACATAGTCATTTGGTTGGGATAACTTTCACCATTTGTTCCTATTTTTGTGTTTACAATGACAGGAGGTGAACAGACTAGAGACAACAATCCTAAGGGTTTCAACGAGTGTGTTAGCCAAGGGCAACTCCAAGCTGTTGTAGAGGATGCCCAAAAATGGATGAATAAGGCCGTCACTGACGCACACATGGAACTCAACATTGGCAACAGCTTGGAGAGATTGGACAAACGAATTTCCATGCTAACTGACAAGGTTACTGAGTTTGAAACCTTGGTGGCGGTCAACAACAATGATGTCTCTGGTTGCAACACTGATGGTCTCTTGCCAGAAGACACGGTGCATGATGCCGTTGGGAACTTAGATCGAGCAGCCTTCCGATAAGCGAGATTACGACGACGTCTTCGCCGCAACACGACAGGTATGGGTGGTGTCCACCACCATCAAGGTAATAATCACCATGTACCTGATGATCCTTATGCTAAGACTAAGCTCACAATACCATCTTTTTCGGGTCATTACGATGCCGAGGGATATCTTGATTGGGAGACAACAGTAGAACAAAAGTTTAGTGCCCACCTTGTGCCTGAGCCTCATAGAGTTCATCAAGCTACTAGTGAGTTCAAGGATTTTGCCATCATTTGGTCGAATGGGCTAGTTGCATAGGATGCTTTGCCGGGGTTCGAAAATTTTATTTTGGTCAAAAAGTGGTCACAAGATCCTCTTTTCATGGTCACAAGGTTTTTATCGATTTTGAGCAAGTTTTCTGAAAATTCCACAAGCCACGTCTTCCACCTTTTTAAGCTCATATTTTCTGTGGTTACTTCTTTTGTGCTCCTATGTAAAGGAAAAATATCAAAAAAATAAAATAAAAAAGTCAAAATTTCCCAAAAAACTACGACAGCCCAAAAAATAGAAAAAAAGGAGAGGGGCAAAAGAGGAACAATATTTAGAGGAGCACATAGAGAAGACCAAAGTGAGCTGTATTAGCTTGTGCTGTCTGGTTCCTTGTTTGTGTTGCTGTTTCCATCTACCATACTTGTTTCCACACACCTGTCACCTTGCTATCCACCATACTTTTGGCACACACCTGGTACTTGGAACATTTTAGATCAGCAACGAGAACGAGTACTTTGGACTATAATTCAGCATTACTTTCTATTACTGACTTGTGTGCCAGATATACATATTACTATTTGTTTGCCTTCCAAGCTCCACAAGTTCTTCAGATCAGTACTGAAAAAGGGCTTTGCAATCTCTGTACCACTGCCTCACAGGTATCACGAACCAGCCGCCGGTTGTACCGCCCACTGCTTGTGTTGGTAAGAACTTTGTAAGAGCTTGGTAAGACGCTTCCACTTGCTGTGAAAAGTGACACCACTACAACCACATAGTCATTTGGTTGGGATAACTTTCACCATTTGTTCCTATTTTTGTGTTTACAATGACAGGAGGTGAACAGACTAGAGACAACAATCCTAAGGGTTTCAACGAGTGTGTTAGCCAAGGGCAACTCCAAGCTGTTGTAGAGGATGCCCAAAAATGGATGAATAAGGCCGTCAGGAAGGCCGTCACTGACGGACACATGGAACTCAACATTGGCAACAGCTTGGAGAGATTGGACAAACGAATTTCCACGCTAACTGACAAGGTTACTGAGTTTGAAACCTTGGTGGCGGTCAACAACAATGATGTCTCTGGTTGCAACACTGATGGTCTCTTGCCAGAAGACACGGTGCATGATGCCGTTGGGAACTTAGATCGAGCAGCCTTCCGATAAGCGAGATTACGACGACTTCTTCGCCGCAACACGACAGGTATGGGTGGTGTCCACCACCATCAAGGTAATAATCACCATGTACCTGATGATCCTTATGCTAAGACTAAGCTCACAATACCATCTTTTTCGGGTCATTACGATGCCGAGGGATATCTTGATTGGGAGACAACAGTTAGAACAAAAGTTTAGTGCCCACCTTGTGCCTGAGCATCATAGAGTTTTTCAAGCTACTTGTGAGTTTAAGGATTTTGCCATTATTTGGTGGAATGGGCTAGCTGCACTGGATGCTTGGAGAAACAATATTTAGAGGAGCACATAGAGAAGACCAAAGTGAGCTGTGTTAGCGTGTGCTGTCTGGATCCTTGTTTGTGTTGTAGTTTCCATCTACCATACTTGTTTCCACACACCTGTCACCTTCCTGTCCACCACACTTTTGTCACACACCTGGTACTTGGAACATTTTATTCCAGCAACGAGAACAATGTACTTTAGACTATAATTCAGCATTACTTTCTATTACTGACTTCTGTGCCAGATATACATATTACTATTTGTTTGCCTTACAAGCTCCACAAATTCTTCAGATCAGTATTGAAAAAGGGCTTTGCAATCTCGGGACCACTGCCTCATAGGTATCATGAACAAGCCACCGATTGTACCGCCCGCTGCTTGTGTTGGTAAGAACTTTGTAAGGGCTTGATAAGACGCTTCCACTTGCTATGAAAAGTGACACCACTGCAACCACATAGTCATTTGGTAGGGATAACTTTCACCGTTTGTTCCTGTTTTTGTGTTTACAATGGCAGGAGGTGAACAGACTGGAGACAACAATCCTAAGGGTTTCAACGAGTGTGTCAGCCAAGAGCAACTCCAAGCTGTTGTAGAGGATGCCCAAAAATGGATGAATAAGGCCGGCAGGAAGGCCGTCACTAACGCACACATGGAACTCAACATTGGCAACAGCTTGGAGAGATTGGACAAACGAATTTCCACGCTAACTGACAAGGTTACTGAGTTGGAAACCTTGGTGGCGGTCAACAACAATAACGTCTCTGGTAGCAACACTAATGGTCTCTTGCCAGAAGACACGGTGCATGATGCTGTTGGGAACTTAGATCGAGCATCCTTCCGACAAGCGAGATTACGATGACGTCTTCGAGGCAACACGACAGGTATGGGTGGTGTCCACCACCATCAAGGTATTAATCACCGTGTACCCGATGATCCTTATGCTAAGACTAAGCTCACAATACCATCTTTTTCGGGTCCTTACGATGCCGAGGGATATCTTGATTGGGAGATGATAGTAGAACAAAAGTTTAGTGCCCACCTTGTGCCTGAGCATCATAGAGTTTTTCAAGCTACTTGTGAGTTTAAGGATTTTGCCATTATTTGGTGGAATGGGCTAGCTGCACAGGATGCCTTGCCGTGGTTCGAAAATTTTATTTTGGTCAAAAAGTGGTCACAAGATCCTCTTTTCGTGGTCACAAGGTTTTTGTCGATTTTGAGCAAGTTTTCTGAAAATTCCACAGGCCAGGTCTTCTAGCTTTTTAAGCACATATTTTCTATGGTTACTTCTTTTGTGCTCCTAAGTAAAGGAAAAATATCAAAAAAATAAAATAATAAAGTTAAAATTTCCCAAAAAAACAACGACAGCCCAAAAATAGAAAAAAAGAGGGGCAAAAGAGGAACAATATTTAGAGGAGCACATAGAGAAGACCAAAGTGAGCTGTATTAGCTTGTGCTGTCTGGTTCCTTGTTTGTGTTGCTGTTTCCATCTACCATACTTGTTTCCACACACCTGTCACCTTGCTATCCAGCATACTTTTATCACACACCTGGTACTTGGAATATTTTAGACCCGCAACGAGAACAAGTACCTTGGACTATAATTCAGCATTACTTTCTATTACTGACTTGTGTGCCAGAGATACATATTACTATTTGTTTGCCTTCCAAGCTCCGTAAATTCTTCAGATCAGTACTGAAAAAGGGCTTTGCAATCTCGGTAGCACTACCTCACAGGTATCACGAACCAGCTGCCGGTTGTACCGCCCACTGCTTGGGTTGGTAAGAACTTTGTAAGAGCTTGGTAAGACGCTTTCACTTGCTATGAAAAGTGACACCACTACAACCACGTAGTCATTTGGTAGGGATAACTTTCACCGTTTGTTCCTGTTTTTGTGTTTACAATGGCAGGAGGTGAACAGACTGGAGACAACAATCCAAAGGGTTTCAACGAGTGTGTCAGCCAAGAGCAACTCCAAGCTACTGTAGAGGATGCCCAAAAACAGATGAATAAGGCCGTTAGGAAGGCCATCACTAACGCACACATGGAACTCAACATTGGCAACAGCTTGGAGAGATTGGACAAACAAATTTCCACGCTAACTGACAAGGTTACTGAGTTGGAAACCTTGGTGGCGGTCACCAACAATGATGTCTCTTGTAGCAACACTGATGGTGTCTTGCCAGAAGACACGGTGCGTGATGCTGTTGGGAACTTAGATCGAGCAGCCTTCCGACAAGCGAGATTACGACGACGTCTTCGCCGCAACACGACAGGTATGGGTGGTGTCCACCACCATCAAGGTAATAATCACCGTGTACCCAATGATCCTTATGCTAAGACTAAGCTCACAATTCCATCTTTTTTGGGTCATTACGATGCCGAGGGATATCTTGATTGGGAGATGATAGTAGAACAAAAGTTTAGTGCCCACCTTGTGCCTGAGCATCATAGAGTTCGTCAAGCTAGTAGTGAGTTTAAGGATTTTGCCATTATTTGGTGGAATGGGCTAGCTGCACTGGATGCTTGGAGAAACAATATTTAGAGGAGCACATAGAGAAGACCAAAGTGAGCTGTGTTAGCGTGTGCTGTCTGGATCCTTGTTTGTGTTGTAGTTTCCATCTACCATACTTGTTTCCACACACCTGTCACCTTCCTATCCACCACACTTTTGTCACACACCTGGTACTTGGAACATTTTATTCCAGCAACGAGAATAATGTACTTTAGACTATAATTCAGCATTACTTTCTATTACTGACTTCTGTGCCAGATATACATATTACTATTTGTTTGCCTTACAAGCTCCACAAATTCTTCAGATCAGTATTGAAAAAGGGCTTTGCAATCTCGGGACCACTGCCTCATAGGTATCATGAACAAGCCACCGATTGTACCGCCCGCTGCTTGTGTTGGTAAGAACTTTGTAAGGGCTTGATAAGACGCTTCCACTTGCTATGAAAAGTGACACCACTGCAACCACATAGTCATTTGGTAGGGATAACTTTCACCGTTTGTTCCTGTTTTTGTGTTTACAAAGGCAGGAGGTGAATAGACTAGAGAGAATAATCCTAAGGGTTTCAATGAGTGTGTCAGCCAAGAGCAACTCCAAGCTGTTCTAGAGGATGCCCAAAAACAGATTTATGAGGCCGTCAGGAAGGCCGTCACTAACGCACACATGGAACTCAACATTGGCAACAGCTTGGTGAGATTGGAAAAACGAATTTCCACGCTAACTAACAAGGTTACTGATTTGGAAACCTTGGTGGTGGTCCACAACAATGATGTCTCTGGTATCAACACTAATGGTCTATTGCCAGAGGACACGGTGCATGATGCTGTTGGGAACTTAGATCGAGCAGCCTTCCGACAAGCGAGATTACGACGACGTCTTCGCCGCAACACGACTGGTATGGGTGGTGTCCACCACCATCAAGGTAACATTCACCGTGTACCCGATGATCCTTATGCCAAGACTAAGCTCACAATACCATCTTTTTCGGGTCATTACGATGTCGAGGGATATCTTGATTGGGAGATGACAGTAGAACAAAAGTTTAGTGCCCACCTTGTGCCTGAGCATCATAGAGTTCGTCAAGCTACTAGTGAGTTTAAGGATTTTGCCATTATTTGGTGGAATGGGCTAGCTGCACAGGATGCTTTGCCGGGGTTCAAAATTTTTATTTTGGTCCAAAAGTGGTCACAAGATCCTCTTTTCGTGGTCACAAGGTTTTTGTCGATTTTGAGCAAGTTTTCTGAAAATTCCGCAGGCCTCGTCTTCCACCTTTTTAAGCTCATATTTTCTGTGGTTACTTCTTTTGTGCTCCTAAGTAAAGGAAAAATATCAAAAGAATAAAATAAAAATTCAAAATTTCCCAAAAAACAACGACAGCCCAAAAAATAGAAAAAAAGAGGGGCAAAAGAGGAACAATACTTAGAGGAGCACATAGAGAAGACCAAAATAAGCTGTGTTAGCATGTGCTGTCTGGTTCCTTATTTGTGTTGCTGTTTCCATCTACCTTATTTGTTTCCACACACCTGTCACCTTGCTATCCACCATATTTTTGTCACACACCTGGTACTTGGAACATTTTAGACCAGCAACGAGAACAAGTACTTTGGACAATAATTCAGCATTACTTTCTATTACTGACTTGTGTGCTAGATATACATATTACTATTTGTTTGCCTTCCAAGCTCCACAAATTCTTCAGATCAGTAAAGAAAAAGGGCTTTGCAATCTCTGTAATACTGCCTCATAGGTATCATGAACCAGCCGCCGGTTGTACCGCCCACTGCTTGTGTTGGTAAGAACTTTGTAAGAGCTTGGTAAGACGCTTCCACTTGTTGTGAAAAGTGACACCACTGCAACCACGTAGTTATTTGGTAGGGATAACTTTCACCGTTTGTTCCTATTTTTGTGTTTACAATGGCAGGAGGTGAACAGACTGGAGACAACAATCCTAAGGGTTCCAACAAGTGTGTCAGCCAAGAGCAACTCCAAGCTGTTATAGAGGATGCCCAAAAATGGATGAATGAGGCCGTCAGGAAGGCAGTCACTGACGCACTCATTGAACTCAACATTGGCAACAGCATGGAGAGATTGGAAAAATGAATTTCCACGCTAACAGACAAGGTTACTGTGTCGAAAACCTTGGTGGCGGTCAATAATAATGACGTCTTTGGCAGCAACATTGATGGTCTCTTGCCAGAAGACATGCATGATGCGTTGCGAACTTAGATCGAGCAGCCTTCCGACAAGCAAGACGACAAGTATGGGTGGTGTCCACCACCATCAAGGTAATAATCATCGTGTACCCGATAATCCTTATGCTAAGATTAAGTTCACAATACCATCTTTTTCGGGTCATTAAGATGCTGAGGGATATCTTGATTGGGAGATGACAGTAGAACAAAAGTTTAGTGCCCACCTTGTGCCTGAGCATTATAGAGTTCTTCAAGCTACTAGTGAGTTTAAGGATTTTGCCATTATTTGGTGGAATGGGCTAGCTGCATAGGATGCTTTGCTAGGGTTCAAAAAATTTATTTTGGTCAAAAAGTGGTCACAAGATCCTCTTTTCGTGGTCACAAGGTTGTTGTCGATTTTGAGCGAGTTTTCTGAAGATTCCACAGGCCACGTCTTTCACCTTTTTAAGCTCATATTTTCTAGGGTTACTTCTTTTGTGCTCCTAAGTAAAGGAAAAATATCAAAAAAATAAAATAAAAAAGTCAAAATTTCCCAAAAAAACAACGACAGCCAAAAAAATTGAAAAAAAGAGAGCGGCAAAAGAGGAACAATATTTAGAGGAGCACATAGAGAAGACCAAAGTGAGCTATGTTAGCGTGTGCTGTCTGGTTCCTTCTTTGTGTTGCTATTTCCATCTACCAAACTTGTTTCCACACACCTATCACATTGCTATCCACCATATTTTTGTCACACACCTCGTACTTGGAACATTTTAGACTAGCAACGAGAACAAGGACTTTGGACTATAATTCAGCATTACTTTCTATTACTGACTTGTGTGCTAGATATACATATTACTCTTTGTTTGCCTTCCAAGTTCCACAAATTCTTTAGATCAGTACAAAAAAAGGGCTTTGCAATCTCAGTACCACTGCCTCATAGGTATCACGAACCAGCCGCTAGTTGTACCATCCACTGCGTGTGTTGGTAAGAGCTTGGTAAGACGCTTCCACTTGCTCTGAAAAGTGACACCACTGCAACCACATAGTCATTTGGTAGGGATAGCTTTCACCGTTTGTTGCTGTTTGTGTGTTTACAATGGCAGGAGGTGAACAGACTAGAGACAACAATCCTAAGGGTTTCAACAAGTGTGTCAGCCCAAAGCAACTCCAAGCTGTTGTAGAGGATGCCCAAAAATGGATGAAGGAGACCGTCACTGACGCACTCGTAGAACTCAACATTGGCAACAACATGGAGAGATTGGGCAAATGAATTTCCACGCTAACTGACAAGGTTACTGAGTTGGAAACCTTGGTGGCGGTCAATAACAATGATGTCTATGGCAGCAACACTGATGGTCTCTTGCCAGAAGACACGGTGCATGATTTTGTTGGGAACCTAGATCGAGCAGCCCTCCGACAAGCAAGATTACGACGACGTCTTCGCCGCAACACGACAGGTATGGGTGCTATCCACCACCATCAAGGTAATAATCACCGTGTACCTGATGATCCTTATGCTAAGATTAAGCTCACAATACCATCTTTTTTGGGTCATTACGATGCCGAGGGATATCTTGATTGGGGGATGACAGTAGAACAAAAGTTTAGTGCCCACCTTGTGCCTGAGCATCATAGAGTTCGTCAAGCTACTAGAGAGTTTAAGGATTTTGCCATTATTTGGTGGAATGGGCTTGCTGCACAGGATGCTTTGCCGGGGTTGGAAAATTTTATTTTGGTCAAAAAGTGGTCACAAGATCGTCTTTTCGTGGTCACAAGGTTTTTGTCGATTCTGAGCAAGTTTTCTCAAAATTCCACAGGCCACGTCTTTCACCTTTTTAAGCTCATATTTTCTGTGGATACTTCTTTTGTGCTCCTAAGTGAAGGAAAAATATCAAAAAAATAAAATAAAAAAGTCAAAATTTCCAAAAAAACAACGACAACCCAAAAATAGAAAAAAAGAGAGGGGCAAACGAGGAACAATATTTAGAGGAGCACATAGAGAAGACCAAAGTGAGCTATGTTAGCGTGTGCTGTCTGGTTCCTTGTTTGTGTTGCTGTTTCCATCTACCATACTTGTTTCCACACACCTGTCACCTTGCTATCCACCATACTTTTGTCACACACCTGTTACTTGGAACATTTTAGACCAGCAACGAGAACAAGTACTTTGGACTATAAGTCAGCATTACTTTCTATTACTGACTTGTGTGCTAGATATACATATTACTCTTTGTTTGCCTTCCAAGCTCCACAAATTCTTCAGATCAGTACAGAAAAAGGGCTTTGCAATCTCGGTGCCACTGCCTCACAGGTATCACCAACCAGCCGCCGGTTGTACCGCCCACTGCTTGTGTTGGTAAGAACTTTGTAAGAGCTTGGTAAGACGCTTTCACTTGTTGTGAAATGTGACACCACTGCAACCACGTAGTCATTTGGTAGGGATAACTTTCACCATTTGTTCCTGTTTTTGTGTTTACAATGGCAGGAGGTGAACAGACTGGAGACAACAATCCTAAGGGTTTCAACAAGTGTGTCAGCCAACAGCAACTCCAAGTTGTTGTAGAGGATGCCCAAAAATGGATGAATGAGGCCGTCAGGAAGGCCGTCACTGACGCACTCATTGAACTCAACATTGGCAACAGCATGGAGAGATTGGACAAACGAATTTCCACGCTAACTGACAAGGTTACTTAGATGGAAACCTTGGTGGCCGTCAACAACAATGACGTCTCTGGCAGCAGCCCTGATGGTCTCTTGCTAGAAGACACGGTGCATGATGCTGTTGCGAACTTAGATCGAGTAGCCTTCCGATAGGCAAGATTACGACGATGTCTTCGCCGCAACATGACAGGTATGGGTGCTGTCCACCACCATCAAGGTAATAATCACCATGTACCCAATGATCCTTATGCTAAGATTAAGTTCACAATACCATCTTTTTCGGGTCATTACGATGCTGAGGGATATCTTGATTGGGAGATGACTGTAGAACAAAAGTTTAGTGCCCACCTTGTGCTTGAGCATCATAGAGTTCGTCAAGCTACTAGTGAGTTTAAGGATTTTGCCATTATTTGGTGGAATGGGCTAGCTGCACAGGATGCTTTGTCGGGGTTCAAAATTTTTATTTTGGTCAAAAAGTGGTCACAAGATCCTCTTTTCGTGGTCACAAGGTTTTTGTCGATTTCGAGCAAGTTTTCTGAAAATTCTACAGGCCACGTCTTTCACGTTTTTAAGCTCATATTTTCTGTGGTTACTTCTTTTGTGCTCCTAAGTAAAGAAAAAATCTCAAAAAAATAAAATAAAAAAGTCAAAATTTCCCAAAAAAACAACTACAGCCCAAAAATAGAAAAAAAGAGGGGCAAAAGAGGAACAATATTTGGAGGAGCACATAGAGAAGACCAAAGTGAGCTATGTTAGCGTGTGTTGTCTGGTTCCTTGTTTGTTTTGCTGTTTCCATCTACCATACTTGTTTCCACACACCTGTCACCTTGCTATCCACCATACTTTTGTCACACACCGGGTACTTGGAACATTTTAGACCAGCAATGAGAACAAGTACTTTGGACTATAATTCAACATTACTTTCTTGTACTGACTTGTGTGCTAGATATACATATTACTCTTTGTTTGCCTTCCAACCTCCACAATTTCTTTAGATCAGTACAGAAAAAGTGCTTTGCAATCTCAGTGCCACTGCCTCACAGGTATCATGAACTATTCACCGGTTGTACCACCCATTGCTTGTGTTGGTAAGAACTTTGTAAGAGCTTGGTAAGATGCTTCCACTTGTTGTGAAAAGTGACACCACTGCAACCACATAGTCATTTGGTAGGGATAAATTTCACCGTTTGTTCCTGGTTTTGTGTCTACAATGGTAGGAGGTGAACAGACTGGAGACAACAATCCTAAGGGTTTCAACAAGTGTGTCACCCAAGAGCAACTCCAACCTACAGTAGAGAATGCCCAAAAACGGATGAATGAGGCCATCAGGAAGGCCCTCACTGACGCACTCATTGAACTCAACATTGGCAACAGCATGGAGAGATTGGACAAACAAATTTCCTTGCTAACTGACAAGGTTACTGAGTTGGAAACCTTGGTGGCGGTCAACAACAACGACGTCTCTGGCTGCAACACTGATGGTCTCTTGCCAGAAGACACGGTGCATGATGCTGTTGGGAACTTAGATCGAGCAGCCTTTCGACAAACAAGATTATGACGACGTCTTCGCCGCAACACGACAGGTATGGGTGGTGCACCACCATCAAGGTAACAATCACCGTGTACCCGATGATCCTAATGCTAAGATTAAGTTCACAATACCATCTTTTTTGGGTCATTACGATGCCGAGGGATATCTTGATTGGGAGATGATAGTAGAACAAAAGTTTAGTGCCCACCTTGTGCCTGAGCATCATAGAGTTCGTCAAGCTACTAGTGAGTTTAAGGATTTTGCCATTATTTGGTGGAAAGGGCTAGCTGCACAGGATGCTTTGCCGGGGTTCGAAAATTTTATTTTGGTCAAAAAGTGGTCACAAGATCCTCTTTTCGTGGTCACAAGGTTTTTGTTGATTTCGAGCAAGTTTTCTAAAAATTCCACAGGCCACATCTTTCACCTTTTTAAGCTCATATTTTCTATGGTTACTTCTTTTGTGCTCCCAAGTAAAGGAAAAATATCAAAAAATAAAATAAAAAAGTCAAAATTTCCCAAAAAAACAACGACACAGGAAAAAATAGAAAAAAAAGAGGGGCAAAAGAGGAACAATATTTAGAGGAGCACATAGAGAAGACCAAAGTGAGTTGTGTTAGCGTGTGTTGTCTGGTTCCTTTTATGTGTTGCTGTTTCCATCTACCATACTTGTTTGCACACACCTGTCACCTTGCTATCCACAATACTTTTGTCACACACCTGGTACTTGGAACATTTTAGACCAGCAACGAGAACAAGTATTTTGGACTATAATTCACCATGTACTTTACACCTTTGTTTGCCTTCCAAGCTCCATTTTCAGTGTTAATAATGGCGCAATCTGACATGAACCGCCCATCGCTTGTGTTGGTAAGAACTTTGTAAGAGCTTGGTAAGACGCTTCCACAACAATCCTAATTTGGTTTAGCAACCATTTGAGTGTTTACAATGGCAGGAGGTGAATAGACCGAGACAACAATCCTAGCAATGAGTATGTCAGTGCAACTCCAAGCTGTTGTAGAGGATGCCCAAAAACGGATGAATGAGGCCGTCAGGAAGGCCGTCACAGAAGCACTCATGGAACTCAGCATTGGCAACAGCATGGAGAGATTGGACAAACGAATTTCCACGCTAACTGACAAGGTTACTGAGTTCGAAACCTTGGTGGCGGTCAACAACAATGACGTCTCTGGCTGCAACACTGATGGTCTCTTGCCAGAAGACACGGTGCATGATGATGTTGGGAACTTAGATCGAGCAGCCTTCCGACAGGCAAGATTACGACGACGTCTTCGCCACAACACGACAGGTATGGGTGGTGTCCACCACCATCAAGGTAATAATCACTGCAAAATTCGGCGATCCTTATGCTAAGATTAAGTTCACAATACCATCTTTTTTCGGGTCATTACGATGCCGAGGGATATCTTGATTGGGAGATGACAAGAGAACAAAAGTT